>PVJC01000165.1:0-59848 GCA_004026665.1 Murina feae
TGTAGGTTCTTGCTATTCATCACTTTGAATATTTCTTGCCACTCCCTTCTGGCCTGCAAAGTTTCTGTTGAGAAATCAGCTGACAGTTGTATGGGTTTCCCTCTTATAGGTAACTAACTGCTTTTCTCTTGCAGCTTTTAAGATTCTCTCCTTGTCTTTTGCTCTTGGCATTTTAATTATAATGTGTCTTGGTGTGGTCCTCCTTTGATTCCTTTTGTTTGGGGTTCTCTGCGCTTCCTGGACTTGGAAGTGTATTTCTTTCACCAGGTGGGGGAAGTTTCCTGTCATTATTTCTTCAAATAAGTTTTCAATATCTTGCTCTTTCTCTTCTTCTGGCACCCCTATAATTCTGATGTTGGTATGCTTGAAGTTGTCCCAGAGACTCCTTACACTATCTTCATACTTTTTGATCCTTTTCCTTTTTTCTTTTTTCTTTTGGGTTTTACAGTATCAGAGTCAGGAGTCATTCTTTACTCTCTGGGTCTCAGAAATGTCCATTTGAGAGGTCTTAGAGACCATCTGTAATTGCACAAAAAGGAGCAGAGATGGACAACACTGGAGTCCCTATGGGTATGGATTCCAGGAAGAGATGCAGAAGAGGGTGCATTCCTTCAGCCTCTCTGTTTCTCTTCATCCCTCCCCTCTTTGATAATCTTTAACTCTACTCACATTGTGCCTTTGAGTCTTTTCAACTCACTTCCTTTGTGGCCCTGGCTGGGTAGCTAAGTTAAGTTGGTTAGAGCATCATCTCTATACAACAAGGTTGTAAGTTCAATCCTGATCAGGGCACACACGGGAATCAGCCAGTGAATGCAAATAAGTGGAACAACAAATTCATGTCTCTCTCTCCCTCTGTCTCTCTTTATCTCTCTCTCGCTATCTGTCCCTAAAGTCAATCAATCAATAAAAATATTTTTAAAGTCAATGTTGCTACAAAAACTTTTCACAAAGATTCCACATGTACACACAGAGAAACACAAACTAAAAAAGATGATGTTGAATGATTATGAAGTATTATGAGGAATGTTAAATGTGTCTGTGGCTAGATTTTCATAATTAATAAAACATTTATTAGAAGGATATAATAATTTATATACTTTTAAAAATACAAAAAAAAGAGTAGGTTGTTAATAAACAGCACTATGAACTTTCAGAATGTGAGGTTTGGGAGTGAAGCAATAAGAATAATTAGAGAAAAGAGGTATTTGGGGGCAGCAGAAGAATTCAACATCTTGTTAGAAAGTGGGGAGACTGTTTTACCTCCAAGACTCCTGACATTGCATCCCACTTGCAGGAACCCAAAGGGATTCTTCTGAAAATTTCAGGATAAACATGTAGGAAAGATGGTAAGTGTGGCCTCCCTGGGGAGCAGTATGTGCTGCCTGAATACTTTTGGCAAGAAAGCCGGACCCAGAGCCTTCATTCAATAAAGAGTTCCTTAAGTTTCCTTCTTCTGCATCAGAAAAGCTTCATCTGGTACAAATTCCACTTTTAGGCAGCCTTCTCATTTCAAAGCCCCTTTGGCTGATATGCCACTGTATCTTTATGCGTTTTTCCACCAATTTAAAATATTAGATGCTATCGATGGTTACCCATGAATATCAACAATTTTCTTTCAAGAATGAAGTCTTTTAATAACAAATCTTTGCCGTCACATGTATGTTTTCTAGACCAGGAGAAACCAAAATGGGTTTGTCCCACTCTGAGTATTTAGAAGATTTTCACTCATGACACAGGCCAGGCCTGGGCCTGTGTGTGTGACCCAGCGTGTGTGTCTGGGGAGGACGGTGGTATCCGTTTCTTTTGGCACCAAGCGCAGCACGGCGCTCCCGACCCACATTCCACTGGAGTTATTAGTCAAAGTAATAGTTTATTTTTTTCACCAGAAAAATAAACCATGATGCACTCAGCACAGCAGTTCCCTGAGCTGTACCCAGGCTTTGTTTGACTTAGGAAGTGCTCTTATTGTGAAAAATTATTCAATAATGGATGAGGAGTCTGAGAAAACTTCTCCCGCACAACATTAATTTGCCAGAATTATATGGCAGTGCCACTAAAAGGGACCACCAAGGGTTATCTGGGGCTGACGGGGCCAGAGGAGGAAATGCCCCTTGGACAGAGGCCACAACGCCTCCTTCTTCCCCCTGCCGCCTTCCTGGGAAACAGGGGTCACCGCATCAAACAAACAGCAGAGGTGATCGGATTTTTGCAGGTCACACTTAAACAGGAGGACATGGATAAGATGAAAATGTGTGCTAAGTTATGGGCTGTAACAAAACCCTGTTAGCTCTTAGAATTCCCAAACTTACAACACACTACTCATTCTTAAAATGTCCCTAAATCTGCGTGCACTCCAGGATGCACATAAGCAGCATGTTAGGCTGGTGGGGGCTCACCTTACTCTCAGTGACATTATCTGTTCTTTGACATAGCCTTTCTTTTTTTTTAATATGTTTTTATTGATTTCAGAGAGGAAAGGAGATGGAAAGATAGATAGAAAAGTCATTGATGAAAGAGAATCATTGATCAGCTGCCTCCTGCATGTCCCCCGCCCTGGGGACCAAGCTGGAAACCCAGTCTTGTGCCCTTGACTAGAATCGAACCCGGGACCCTTGGGTCCACAGGCCAATGCTCTATCCACTGAGCCAAACTAGCTAGGGTGGGAGATTCCATCTCTTGCAGGTACATTCATGTCATACCTCTCTGTCTGCTCCTCCTTTGTTACCATCTCCTGGGTTTTCCCTTTGACATTCAGGTCCTTGCCTCCTTGAAGCTGGGGTCTCAGGGGTATCAGGAGATAGATATGAGGGATATTCACCCCCCAAATCAGACAATGACAATTTTTCCCAGTTAGGTGGCCCACCCTCAAGCACCTTACGCAGGGCCAGCTCTGTTTTCCCAAGGACAGGACTGGGGGGATGTGACACTGAGATCTGTGGGTGCCATTTAACCACTGAACCTCCTCTCCTCAGAAAACAGGCTTCATTCTAGATCATGTCTGTAGTTTTCCTCCTGGAGGACTGGGCTCAGATTCCTCCTCATGCTCCCCCAGGGGTCTGATTGCTACCAGTTGAGGGGGGACAGATATGCCCACATGAGTAAGCATCCCAGCACCCCTGAGACTTCCAAAGGCGCAAGTACAATTGATTGAGCAAAGGGACCTGTTTCTGCTTTCTACCTGACAAGCAAGCCTCAACTGGGAGAGGAAATGGAACAGAGAAGTAGCCCAGAAAAAATGAAGTTTTGAGTCTTCATGTGACTTCCCCAGGGCCTGGCTGGTTCCTGTTGGCCTCTGTGGGCACTTCAGGCTGCTCCTAGGAAGGCACACATTCTGAACAGGGATACAGGGACAGGCCTGGCCTGTCTAGGGCCCTGAGTGCAACAGAGCACAGCCTGGCTGCCTCCAGGTCATGTCTGGATTTCTGGGGTTTCCTCCCCATAGATGATTCCTCTATAAATTTAAACAAACAAAAACAGAATGTGTCTGTATCATGTCATTTTTGTTGATATCTATAATGATAGGTGGCATAGTGTCTCAGGTAATATAATCATACTAAATATCTTCCTCAAGATTTTGTATCTTCAAGTTTTAAGTATATATATATATATATATATATATATATATATATATATATGAATTATATCAGAGATTCAGTTTATTATGAAATAAAAGTGTGGATAAATCTGTGTTTCAAGATTTGGGCACAGTTAGAGCAAAGTTATGATACACATTAATTCAAGGTGTGGAAACCGAAATTGCAGACTCAGAAGGACTCATGAACTCCCTTGGTTTTAAGAACTAATGATTTTTGCTTCATTATGTCCCCATCAAAGCCTCCCCAACAACGTATCCCATGTTACTGATAGAACTTAATCCCACCTCTAAATTTAGGGACCCAAGGCGTGGCTGCTACCACTGACCCTATGGGTACTGATTTGGAATCTTGTAAGAGAAGGCAGTTCTCTTCTCAGCAAAGGCTCCTGGAGGTGGACTCTCCTGCAGAGTAATGAGGAGAACCCAGCCAGGCCATTGGACAGAAGCCCTACATCCCAGCCATTGTGCAGCTTCATGGAGTGGCATGGGGCCCTGGGCACAGGTTGGCACATATCTTGTTGCTGTGATCCCTATAAGGAGTCAACTTAGGCACAGAGCTCAACCCAGACCAGTAGGGCCACTGTCTAAGGTTGGGGCCAGACGTCATGCAGCTCGACTTCTTCCATTTCTCTCTTTTCATCAGAGAGGCTGAGAGCTTAAGTGCTTTTGTGTTTAGTCATTTATAAATAGTCTCTGCTATAGCATTTCTAAACACAATGGGAAGTGTTTAGCTTTTCCCAGAGTGACATGGGACCCTGGGATGGCCCTGCACAGGACTGCCAGCATGAGGACTGGCTTTCTCAGGCCAGGCCACGGCGAGGAACTGGTCCATATGGAGGACGTTTCATGTCTACTTGGCTCCTCTGCTTCTAGACTTTGATTGCCAAGACTGGGACTGCAGGCTTCCAGTCTTGAGGTGGGAAGAACTGTTCAAAGGTGATGGCCGAGGTGATTTGCTGGGACCCTATTCCAATGGAAAAGCATCCTTGAGGTCCCTGCCCTTACTTAATATCCTGCACGCCCCAGCCTCGCCAGTCTGCCTGGGCTTGGAGGGCGCCAGGCGGGAGCCCTGACAAAAGCACCCTGACAAGATTTCAATAAAAAATGACAGAAACACTGAAAGAGGAAGGAATGAAGTTGCACTCTGTGGAGCATATTTGGAAGTAAAATAAACAAGCTTTCCTCTGGATTTATGAAAAATGGTTTAAAATATATCCAAGAAGTTGTTATATTTGTGTCTGTGCAGGAGAACCTTGTTGAAAGCACGTGGCCACACTTTTCCCTTAAATTAAAACTAAGCATCTTTTTTATGTTGTGATAATTGCTGCATTTACTTCATTTAAATAAAGAAAAATATCACGCTGTGATGGAATTTAAACTATCAGGAGACTTTCATCTTTGAACAATTACACGTTACTCTAACCTATTAAGATGTAATTAGTAGGACTGGAATATTTCCAGAGTGTTGGCTTCTAATATTTTCTGAATAATTTCCTTAAAATATTTTTTTCTCTTATTATGTTTTTCTATTGCTTCTGTAATTATTTTAATTATCATTTCCAGGGGATGTTTTGTAATCAATGCTGGAAGTGGGGTTTGACGAACACAGGCCCATACTCACTAAGATGAATTTCTAAGTCACCTGCACCCTGAGGAAACACATAATAAGTTCCCATGGAAAGAGGCATGCTGTGGAGCATGGTTTCAACTCCGTATCCCCATTTTTATCACAAACAAAGAGCTAATTATGACTCATGGCGGGAAGGGGTTTTCATTTGAAAACAAGAATTCACAATGTGTATTTACCTAATGATGGGATAGAGGTCCCAGAGCACCAATGTCATGGGCCTACTAAGGAGACATTTCAGTCTTCAAGACCATTTGCCTATAGCAAAACTCTCCTTTTCTTTCCAGCATTTGGGTATCTATTGTCAAGAGTGAGTTTTTATAAACAAAATAGCAGCTGATGAAATACAGCTGAAGAAAAATACAGCACTTTTTGGACATCTTTGTATGACTCATTTATCACTTTAATAATTTGTTCATTCATTGTAAATATTCAGTGAAGAAGACATTATTTTTACCCTGAAAAACAAACAAGCAAGCAAACAAACAACAAAACAAAAAAACAACAACAACAACAAAACTCAGAAAGATGTCCTCAAAAAGCTGAATGGCTGGATTGGTGTATTTCCTCCTCTTCTCCAGTCCCTTTTCTTCTTCTCAATGGGAGGGAACATGACACACACGGTACAGACAGCTGAGAGCTCTGCATGTCTTCCTGCCCTTTCCCAGGATGGATTTCATGTATCTGAACTCAACCTTGAAGCTGCCCCTTTCGGGGACAGTTGGTCCCTGAGCAGCACCTGAGTCTGGGCTCCCAAGAGAACCTCCTCTGGAACAGAATCCCCATCATGCCATACCTTTTCCACTGGTGGATTCCTTTGAATATATATATATATTCGTGCAATAGGCCTTCCTCTTCCCCCTGGCTGCTAGCACAGGTTTTCCTCTGGCACCCGGGCCCCAGGCCTTTGGTCCAGCTGCAGCAGCAAGGCTTGGCTTCTCCGCTCTGGCTGCTCCCAGGCTCTTTTTTTTTTTTTTTTTCAACTCCTCCAGCAGATCCCAGGGCAGACTGGAAGCCTGGGTTGCCCCCAGCCACCCCCTGCGGCCCAGGCCCCTAGCCCCTCCTTGAGCGGAGTATAGGGCTGGCTTCCTCCATTGCTGGAAGCAACCCAAGCCTCCTGCTCGCTCCAGCTCCATGGCCACTGCTATTTTCAGTCGTCTTCCGTCTTAGCTCTGCACCTGCATATGCAAATTAACCACCATCTTTATTGGGTCAATTTGCATAGTCACTCTGATTGGCTGGTAGGTGTGAGTGGTGGTTAATTTGCCTGTTTCTCTTTTATTAGTGTGTGTATATGTGTGTGTGTGTGTGTGTGTGTGTGTATATATATATTTAGAGAGAGAGGAGGGGAGAGGGAGAAACATTGATGTGTGAGAAACATTAATCTGTTGTCTTCTACACTCTGACCAGGAATCGAACAGAACCCACAACCTGGGCATGTGTGCTGACCAGGAATCAAAACAGTGACCTTTTGGTGTATGGGATGATGTCAACCAACTGAGCCACATGAACAGGGCTTCACCAGCAGATTCTTCAATGGGCTGCAAATAAGACACATGACTCAGGTGCAGAGTCAGATGCTAGGACTCTAACCCTGAGAGAGGGCAGTGTTTCCAATCTTGGATGTCCATGTCCTCTCCAACCTCCTCTTATTACCTCCACTGCCAGCCATCTTTTTTCTCCAATATCATCATTCTCCCAAACCCCATCTCCCCCAAATGGTAACACCTGTTTTGTTTTTTTATCTTCCTATTCTTTTTTAAAATATACTTTTTTTCTTCTCCCCTTTCAATATTTGCAAAAAGACTATAATTGGAAAAATGATAACTAATACAAAACCCAAATTAAGGCTATGTATTGAGTATACACTGTTTTATGAAAATACCAATCAATAGTATAGTAGGAACTACACCAACCTCATGGTGCCCAGGGTCTTCCGGGAAGTTTCCCATAGATTGGTTCTAAGAGTCAGAGGCAGGATCTGGAGTCCAGGGGTCTGAAAAGTCCATTAACTTCAATGAGATTGCACAGCTGTTATGTAGCACAAAAAAGAAGTTAGGGTTCACCTGGGTTCACAGTGAGGTGTGTAGTTTTTACATTTCTACTAGCTCTTAAATTGTTTAAGAGCAGGAGGGCTCTTTCTCACATTTTCTGTTTATATTCTTGTTTGTGTACATAGGAAGATCATGTTTTATTAGGAATTTCACAATATTTTTATCTTTTCAAATAAAAGAAAATCTTATTCTTGAGCTTTATTTAGAGATAATTGACATACAACATTGTATTGATTTTAGGTGTACAACAGAAGATTTGATATTTGTGTATATTGTGAAATGATTACCACAATAAGTTAACATCCATCCCTCACATAGTTACACATTTTTTTTCTTGTGATGAGAACTTTAAAAATCGACTGTCTCAGCAACTTTTAAATATGTTATACAGTCCTCTTAATTTTAGTTACCATGTTGTGTATTAAATCCTCAGAACTTATTTATTTTATAAATGAAAGTTTGTACCTTTTGACCACCTTCACCCTTCCCACACCCCTACCTCCAGGTCCTGACAGCCACCAATGTACTCTGTTTCCATGAGTTTGTTTTTTCAGATTCCACATGTAAGATCATATAGTATTTGGCTCTCTCTGTCTCATTTTACTTAACATAATTCCCTAATATTTTGTGCCATTGTTTTAACTTTAAAACTAAAAAAAGATAAACAAAGCAAAAACAACAAGGTAAGTCATTGCTCGTGGTGGTGCAAAAGAATTTGCCCTAAAAATCTCTGAAGAGTTGGCAGATTAAGAAAAATTACCTTTTGATTTATTTTGCTCCTATTCTTTCATTTACCAATCCTTTATTTACTTACCAGATTGAACCTTCTATAACTTTCCGCATTGTGGTATCTCTCTTCCATACCCTCAATCCCTTTGTCTTCCCCAACACCATTAAGATAATAAAACCCCCTGAAGGAAGCTCGCATGCCCTTTCTTTCCCTAACTTGGAAACACATGACTGGATCAATTTTTTAATTCTGCCAGATTATATCAGGTGATGTTGCCTTTGCTAACCACTTTGACCTTCCATTTTCTCATAAAACCAGCATAAGAATATTTACCTTGGATTGGACTCAGCAGCTTGAGAGAATATATTACAACATTGTTGATTCATTTCAACATTTACCAGCCCGCCATGTGCTATTTTAAGCAGGAAGAATAGTGAGAGTCCTCAGCCTTGGTGAAACTCAAGTTCTGGGGCACAAGACTGACCATCATGTGCATGGGCATCAGGTGATGACAGGTGCGATTGTCCTGGGAGGCAGCAGTAGATTTAATACAGAAAAAACTGGATCTTGGCAAACACTTTCTGAAGTAGGTGGTCAAGAATATTTGGTCTCTGAGAAGGTGATGTTTGAGGAAAGAACATGATGAGGTGAGGCAGCAAGCTCTGCACATATTTGAGGAAGAGCACTTCCAGCAGGAAGAACAGCCAGAACAAATATCCCCAGGTGGGAATTTTTATCATTAAACGCAAAGGCCATTTTCAATTGTCCTGTTGTTTTTAATATAATCATGTTGTGCCAGAGGTTTGTATGTAACTCTGGTGAGTTATTTAGAAAAACTTACTAGAAGCAGAACTTACGAAACAAAGTACAAGATTACTTTTGAGGCTTCTCATTAATATTGCCAACATCTTCAATTGATTTGTCCTTAATTTGCCTAATTAAGTATTCACATATAAGAATTTACATGTTCTTAAACCTTGAATATAAAGAATGTAAATTTCTCCCAATGTGTTAGGAAATGGCCAGTAGGAAGCTCTTTTTCCATAGCTGGTGTTTGAAGATTCGAGGTGCCTTCAGTGTCTTTGAAATCACAAGGAGAGCTTGCTGATCTGAGAGCATTTCTTCTCTCTTTTGGTGATTTGAAAAAGAGAGGGAAGCTACATTTTATTTAAAATTGACTAGAAAATAAGATTATAAGGCATGCTTTTTTTCTACTTTATTTTGACATTTTTATATTCTAACCAAGATGCTTTCTAAATGTGCATTTAAATATATGAAGTTGTTTAGCAACTTGTATGATTCAAATTAGTGGTGTTTCTTTATTTTTTACTTAAAAATAAATCTATTTTGAGATGTGTTAGAAAATGAACTTAATTTATATTAACTCAATATAACTAAGCAAGTAATCATTAATAGCTTGTGTCATGCTTTAGTGTCTTATAATAAAGCTGTATTAGCAAGACAAACCGATTTAAATAAATTAATATTAATTATATAGTATATGTTCTTTTGTCACATTATATTGGTGTTATTCAAAATCATGTGCAAAGTTAACATATTTCTCCTCTAAAAGGTGTATCATTTTTAAGTTAAACATTTGTATACATACGTAGATTTAATACAGAAAAAAAAGAGGATCTTGGCAAATACTATAAAATTATTTTAAAATGTAGGAAAGTTTGATGTTTTATCTGTCATAAAATAGTTTCCAATTGATTGCATTTTTTTCTGCAATTGAAGTGATTCAAAGCCTTTCTTTTCTTTGAGAAATATTATATTTGATGCAGTTACTCAATGGAATATACACATGCTGAAGTCTATCTATTGTTTACAATTATATTTTCTTCATTGAAAAATTACTTGGAACTAATTTTAGTGACATGATTAACAATCATAATAATTATGATATTCATTGGCCTGTGAGCTCTCCAGTATCCTCTACTGGGTCCCTCTTCTTAACTTTCACCTGGTGGGGTTAGCTTTCTGACTTCCTCTTCCACAGAGCCACTACCTACCAGATGGTCCTAGCTGCCCCTTCCCTCTCCTCTGCACTCTTCCTGGTGGTGGTATGGACTGTGCTGGGGTCTCTCATTCATTATCAAGGTTCTTCCCTGGATGTTGACTCCAAACCCATATGGCTTTCTCCAAGCAACTCTTGGGTACCCAACCTACAAGTGATTCAACTCACCCAATTCAAACCTAGTTTTGGCAGAATAGTTCTATTTTTCCTTATGTTTCCTCTGAAGAGAAGTGATATCTTAAACTTGAAGTCAGTGTTTTGTAGAGTTTTTCACCCCATAAACACATTGGTTCACCTGTGCTTCGTGGTCTGACACCAGGCTTAGACATTTAGGGTGTAGGTGGGGAGGAGTAAGGAAGCTTCCCTCTGACTTTTAGCTGTTGGATCCCACATGTCACCATCAAAACTCACTATCCTATAGCTCCTCAAGGCCTAACAGCACCCTTTATACCACTTCTGGGACATAGGGATTGTGGTGAGATTTCCAGGGACCTGTCTCCCTATCCAATAAGTTTCACTATCCCGACGGTGCTGTGGCAGGAAGTAAGGCAGGTCCCTTATTCCTCTTACCCCTCTTGCTCCAGCCAGGAGAAGTCTCTTCCCATGATTATGTGTGATGTGAGGGAAGAAGAAACAGGGTCGATGAGCAAGGCCACTTTCCCTCCAGTTACTCCAGGACACCTGGTCTTGCTTTCCTTAGTATTTCCTTCAGGGGCTTCTGCATGATCTTCAGGATGAGTTGGGACTTTTGGAACATAGATTATCCTGTAGGTGGAGAAGCAGGGGTCTATTCTCCATTTGTAAGAGAAAAGGTAAATGAACACATAGTATTAAAAAATGAGGTAATATTGTAAAATAGAATGCACCCATTAATGAGTGAACCTTTTCTCATTAAGGAAATACACAAAAGCAAGGGGATCTCAATTTATTTGCAGAACAGGTGCTTCTATGAGTAAGTCCTTTCTCTGGAAAAGACCAGTGAGAAAGTAGAAAAGTCTAAAGTGTCAGATTAGAGCCTATACTTGCAGCAGCAATTCTGTATTGGTATTTCCCAATTTTCTTTTTCTGAGGCCTCACATCAATTGAAATAATGACCAAAAGGGCTTTCCCAACAGGCAATGGAAACCACACAAAAAGATATATATCTCAAGTGTACAATAAGAGTACACCAACTTCTAGGCATAGATCCTAAGAATCCTGAAACACCCATCAGAAGAAATATATGCCCCCTATGTTCATAGCAGCACTTTTTACAGTAGCTAATATCTGGAAACAGCCCAAGTGCCATCAATAGATAAATGGATAAAAAAAAACTTGTGGTACATTTATACAATGGAACATTATGCAGCTGTAAGAAAAGAAGGATCTCTTACCCTTTCAGACAGCATGGATGGACGTGGAGAGTATTATGCTAAGTGAAATAAGCCAGTCAGAGAAGGACAAATATTATATGGTCTGATTCATATGTGGAATCTAAGGAACAAAATAAATTGATGAACAAAATAGGGCAACAGACATGGAAGTATGCAACAGACTGACAGATCTGGGGGGAGGAGGGGTCGGGAAGAAATTAACTTAAGGACTTATATGCATACGTGCATAGCTCATTTGACAAAGAGAATAGACAGGTGAAAGCCTGTAGTAGGGTGGGAGATGGGTAGAGGCAGGCAAAAGGAGGGGACGTCTCTGAAATAAAATAAATGTAAATAAATAAATAAATAAATAAATAAATAAAATGCAAGAGGTTGGGGGGAGGGGAGCATACCCACCCAGGTCAGACCCTGTTCCCTATGGGAAGTAAATTTTGCACCATGGGGAAACAGACTGCAGTGCCTGTGGAGTTAAGAATCATGATGTAGCAAAGGCTATTCATGCCTGACGAGGTCAGTGTTCTTTTTGCAGTGCTGACAGTAAATGACCACAGATAGAAAATTAAAACCACTATGATGATATTCTCATCGCCTGCATCATGTGTAGGCATCTGAATTGGGAAAATAATAACGTTCCCAATTGCTGAGTCCTCAAGGGCATTATTGTTTTAAATGCTGTGAGGATATGTGCTCCCTGTGTCATCAGAAATATCAAAAAGAGATAACCACAGAACATGTTCGCTATAAATCACCAGGAGCAAGCTGCATAGTATCCTGAGTTATGGTGCATAAACGCCCTCTCTAGTCCAGGCTCTGGGCTTTCTTACAGCTGATAAATAAGTCTCAGATGTCCAGCAGGGTTTGCATTGCAAATGTTCTGGAATTGTTTCTTCTTTGTCTTCCAACTCCCTTGCTCCAGAGGGGTTTTTCCTTCCATATTTGCTTATCCTGATGTTTCCCTTTGCATAAGAAGCAATCCCATAATCCTGAGGATCAAAGAGCGCAGGGTTTATTGACTGACTTCCTGGTGTCAGAGGTTAGGACGCGCTGTCAGACACAGGGGATATTAGGAAATAAAAAGGGTTACATATATGAAAGTGGAGGATAAAATGCCAGCACCAAAGAGATCTTTAATGCTCTAATAATCAGCTGCGGTAGATTTTATATGCAGCTCAGGCAGCCAGTTCAATAATCTGAATAAGGAAACAAATGGTCCCCAGCTCAGCGGGTGGGATCCTGGGAGACCCCCCTCTGCGCCAGCAGCCCAGAGGCAACCTGGGGAAGCTGGAGCAATGGGACCCCATGGGCCATTTCACCAGGAAGATCTGAAGACAGAAGGGCTAAGTGACTCCCCAGATTCATGCCAGGATGCTGCACATAGATTGAATCAGACGCCTTCTGTATGTTTGTGAAAACAATGGCTTATCTAATGCCAAGTCTCCAAGTGGCAGAGTGATGAAGATTTTGTTTTACAAATTTGGTAGAATAAACCTGAATGTCCACCTTTGTTTATCATGCTGATATTTTAATTAATCTGATTAAAACCCAATTAGTTTGTTTTTGGAAAATTGTCATCTCTTTTGACTAAGAGACCATAAGTTCACAGCCAAGGTTGATGGCCTTAGTATCACGTGGCCCATTTCCAAACAGTTGAACACACCTGATACAGGAAAAGATTACTGTGCAGTTTTCTACATCTGACCATCAAAGCATCTTTGATGCTTACAAGCTTATTGCCTGTGTTTGGAAGAGGAAAAGACGTCTATAATGTGCAGAATGTAAAGGGATGCTTGAGTGTGTGTGCATGAGTACACATTGTATGTAAGTGTACATGTGTATGAGTGTGTATGTGTGTGCATATAGTGTATGTTTGATGGGTCTTGAGGAACTCAGAAGTACTTAGCACTGTGTAGCTCTTTCACACATTCAGTACACGCATATATACCAACATAAAGCAAGAGAAATGTGCTTCAGAGCCCTTCACACTAAGATCACATACTCTGTGCAGGTCTAGGCTCCCTGCCCACCATCTGAAGGGAAACACCATGCAAACAGATGTCCACCAGCAGTGTTTCCCCAGAGGTCAGGGGTGAGCACACCCCTAAGTGATGGCACACATTCTGCAGGAGGCATGCTTCTCTTTCCAGACCCATGATTGTGATCTCAATATCTGCTGATCCACATGCATCAAAAGGGAGAGACCATCAGTCCTGCTCACCGCTACATGCCGGGATATTCACACAAACACTCATCTAAGATCTGTCCATACATCATCTGGACCCTGATTCTTTAGTTCATAAGCAACAGAGGGCCAGGATGTGTCCGTTCACCATTGTCTCCCCAGGCTGGGGACCTGCCCTGGAAAGTCATAGATGTTGCTAGAGGATAAGAGAATGAAAGCCCTCCTCCCTCTTGACCCACCCTCCTTATTCCTTCATCAATTCTGAAGGACTTGTGAAGTATCCAATGACTCACATTTCATTTTAGCTCAATGATAAGTTTATCTTTCAAACACACTTGAATTAGTTGTCAAGATTGTTTAGTTGAATTATTCAATATATGAACATCCAAATGCCTATATTTTTAACAAACCATATAATCTGGTTGAGTTGCGTCTGGGATCTGCAAGCAGGAGTTCACCTATGTGGGAGGTGTGGCCTCTTTTAAATGGAGTGAGTGGACTCTACATGGTCACAGACCCACCAGACCCCAGGGCTGTCAGATGGCCCCTGACCACTGAAGCACCAGAATTTGTCACCTGAAGCTGATGAATGACAGGGACTGCTGTTAATGAGACTCTATAGTCACAGAACCTGCAAATCCTCTTACTAATCTGCTTACCCACATCTGTAACAACTAAAATTATCCAAAAATGGACCCTTTCCTTCATTCTGAACATTTCTTTGTACCTCAACTTTCACAAAAATTCTATTCCTGGAGATTGTAGAAGACATGAACAAGAATAAGTGTCTTGGTTATTGAAAAACTGAGCCACTGCCTTCAGCAGACACTTAGCAGGTACCTGCTGCTGGGTGTGGACACAGGCTATGCTTGGGCTTTGAGGGTGCAGAGAGCTCAGTCCTCACATTCAAGAAGGAGAACTTGAGTTTGATTCTCTTTGTGGCCCCAGGTCCTAATCCATGATGGGCACTTACTTAATACTCAATAAAAATGACTCGATAAAGTTATTAATGAAGGGGCTTTTTGCACCCAAAATCAACTTTTGACCTCTGGTTATTATAAAGGACAAATAAATCTGGATCTTGAGTCAGAGAGCACAGATTTTTCTTCCAAGGTTGACTGATCCTGCTTCCAAGGTTGAACCCAGAGTCCTGTCCCTTTCCCAGGTGAACCATAGTCATGGGAAGAATGAATTGTTTTACTGCTTTAAGAAGATGAGCAGAGTCTTAAATCAAGGTGACCTGTGGCTGCTAAGAGTCAGGACACAAATGCAGCGAAGGACAGCCTGACCTCTAAGTATGAGTGAGGTCGTCTCTCCATATTCATCATGGGCTCTGTGGCAATGTGCTCAATTCCACAGGAGAAAAAACATAACAACGGGGCTCTGTCTTCTGCAGCTGCCGTGGCAAAACAGGCACCAGGTAGCTTCACTTGGGAGCAAGAACTTCAAGGAAAATCATGCTACAAGCATCCAATCTGTACAGAGCTAAGGAAGCACCTTTGCTATGGGGAAAAGCTGAATTGCTCTATGAATGATGAAGTCAATGCCAGGACTAATGAACACACCTACTGCCCAGACCTTGACTTCTAAAACTGTTCTCCCATAAAAGAAACCAGAGATCCATGGAAAAATGGCTGATTCTGGGCCTGAGGCCAGAAATATTTACCATGTACCAAGAGCATAATCTCTCTAGATCCTCTGCCCTCAATGACATGCACATCACTTCCCTTCTCCGCCCTTGAATGTGGCTACAATTAGTGATTTGCTATCTGAGTCACCCCACTCCCTGAGATAGAATGAACCCCGAGTGCATGGCTGATCGTTAAGATAAGGTTGTTTCCTGAGGATTAGAGAAAAGGCAGCATACCTCTAACTCAACAGGGTGACATTAGACCCCGAGTGCTGGTGTAGGACAGACAGGGCATCCTGTGCACTCTCACCTGTCGAATTAACCACACCTTCAGGAATATTTACCTAAGAAGCTATGCGAAAGAACTCTCAGTTTGTGTGATTCCAGGAGGATAAACAAGAGCCTTTCTGTGATGTGATTGTGATAAAATGTAAAAGCAAATGAAATGAAAGAAACATACCACATGATCTCACTTATTTATGGATAATAAAGACCATTATAAATTGATGAACATAAACAGATACAGAGGCAGAACAGCATTGAACAGATGTCAAACTACAGCTGGAAGGCTTGGGAGGGTTGGGGGGTGTTAAGAGATCAACTGAAGGACTTGTATGCATGCATATAAGCATAATCAATGAACACAAGACACTGCGGGGTAGTGGAGGAGGGGGGAAGGTCAAGGGGGAAAAGTGGAGACTTATTTAACACTCTTTGTAATACTTTAAGCAATACAACAAAATTTAAAGAAAAAGAAAGTGTTGTTACAAAACTGCGGGTCTGGGAGAACAGCTTTCACCGGCAGGTGGCAGAAAACTTACCACAGAGTAAAATTAAAATTTACTTTAAATTGAAGTCATTCTTGTTCATTGAAATATAGGGTGTGTTGCAGCAAAATTGCATGCTGTTTGTACTGTTTGTATAAAGCTCTCCTCAGACATGTAACCTAGAGCTGGGCATGTAAAGTCCAGTAAAGTCAAGGGAGCTTTTTATGAATAGAGTTTTACACCAAAGAGGGTTTTTTCTAGGTGAGCTCTATGAAAAATTCTTTCTCTACACACATGAGGATTAATGAATAATTAAATGCTCCCAGGCTCCAGTCTTATCTGGTCTCCTTGTCACAATTTGAGTTTAAATTGTCCCTAAAACACACACACACACACACACACACACACACACACACACACACACACACACCCAGGCTGGATGGTTCCAAAAGAGAAGCAAGGGGTGACCTTGCCTCTTCTCTGGGAAAGCCAGGACACAAGGAGGATCCTGGGGGAAGACAAAATTTATCAATTATTCACAGGAAATATATGCTATGAAGACTATTCACCAGCAAGTGGGGAGGCCGAAGGGAGCATCCTGATATTCTCTAGCAACCTAGTGAGGCAGCCACCATCCCTGGGTCTGGGGAAATAAACAGAAGAAGCTGAATTATCAGCATTTAGAAACTTGAGGGAAAGGCCCACAATACAGAAGCAAGGATTTCTGAGGATAGGGCATTACCCAGTCCATGCTTCTGGGTTTGGGCACCTTGAGTCTGATTGGAAAACTGGGATCTATTGTTACTGGTAGAACAGGGTCCTCCCAGGTGACCAAGTGAGGCTGGGTGATGTTGACACTGACAGGAGGCCAACAGAAAGCAATGGAAGGATGGACTTTTTCTCACTTTTCCAGGTGCTTTCCCTCTGGGTCAGCAGACAGATCTTCCCATGGTAGCTGGACTCAGAGGCTTGATCTCAGCCCAGCAGAGCAGAATATGTGGTCAGCGTCTCAGACTAGATACCTGGTGAGCCTCACCTGACCCTCCTGATGACAGGCTGATAGGCATCATTCTTGCTTAGTAAACCAGAAATCCTAGGACTATTTCAGAACTCAACCTGAGCATTTTGTATTCCCAAACAGTGTTGCATGGCATTTTTGTATAAACTTAGTGTATTAGTCAGGGTTCTCCAGAAAAATAGAGTCAATAGTATGGATATATAAGTATAATAAGATTTATCATGAAAAATTGGTTAATATGATTATGGAGACAGACAGTCCTGGCTCAGCAGTAAGAGAAGGTAGACTGAAAACCAGGAGAGCTGATGCTTCAGTATGACTCTAAAGACAGATAGGCAAAGGCAGTCCCCTCCTACTCAGCCTTTCTGTTCTAGTCAGGCCTTCCACTGATTGGATGAGGCTCACCTACACATGGAGGGCCATCTGCTTTACTCAGTCTACTGATAAAATTGCTAATCTCATCCAGAAACACTCTCACAGACACACCCTGGTCAGGATCTTGACCACCTTTCCATGGCCTCTTTAGGCTCACATGCAGGCCCCTGCCACCTTCCCTCTTCTGACCACCATATGTCCCTGTTCCTGTCGGAGTCGTAGAATCAGCTGGAAATGTGTGAGGAAAATAGTGCAAGCACAATCAGTCCAAGAATCCCCAAGGTAACAAAACTGCCATTATGTTTTAGGGTGGTATCCATGAAGATTATTGGGGCAACCCAAGGGCCATTGTCCACTCCTCCACTGCTGTAGATACCAGGGCAGGGCAGCCCCAGTGTGTGAGCATAGCATCAGTAGAGTGTGTCACTCTCTTCCTCATACAGTGGGTGCCCTCTGTGGCAGAGCTGGAACCCCTAGAGACAGACACAGAGATCAGAATGTGGACACAGATAGTTTATCTGGGAGGTGACTTCAAGAGGCAGTACTAGAAGAAGTGACACTGGGTGGGAAATAGCCAGCAGGTAACCACTCTGGAAAGCTGGGGCTCAGTCCCTTGCGTTCCTCTGGGAAATCTCAAGACACCTCAGAATTTTGGTTGTTTACCCTTCAATTGCCATTTGCATCTGTCTTGAGATGAGGATTGGTTTCTGGAGACAGAGGGGCCTGTTGGAGTGTGGGTGATCCTGAAACCCATAATCACCTTCCAGTGCCCAAGGCGAGCATGTCTGCCACAAGCCTTAACTAGCTAGGTTAGGACTGTAAAGCAGGTATAATCTTTCTTCCAAGCTCAAAAATTAAAAAGAGTAGCCATGGCATTTTCACTTAAGTTTAAGGGATGTTTAAGCAGAATTTGTTTGTTATTTTTGGTGTTTTTTTTTAGAAAAAAAGTGTCCAGCTCTAGCTTTAGCCTTTACTGTATCTTAGGTGTTATGTCCAGGTTCTCATGTTTTAGGCTTCTTACTTAACTTGCCCCACATCATGAAGTCCTAAATAGGATGTCAGAGCCCTGATGCCACAATCATTTAGGGAGACACTTGCCTGTGGTCCAGTTGCCGTGGACTCTTCAGAGATATTCTCTGCAGCTTCAATCCAGCACCTGAGCAACCCTCACAGGCTGAGATACCCTGTCAGCTTTCTTAATTACAATGACAGACCTATGGTCACCAAATATTTGCATTCAATAATTTATTCAACCCTTTAAGCCCCGGATTACATTGGCTTGACTCTGAGTGTGGGCATCTCCAGTCAACAAAGTGTTCTCAGGGCTCTGTCACATAGCTAAGGTGGTTCTGCTTTTAGTGACATGTAATTACTGTAACCAGCAAACCTTTAGAAATGACATTCAGAGATTTAAAGTGGATGGAGAGCTACTGGCAAAAGAAACTGAGCATTTTAACTGATGACTTAAGTCAACAGTCTGTCCTGAGGGTAGATATTCCCAGAGCTCTGCTGTCATTTCTTAATGCATGTCATGGTGTTGATGGATCATCCGACACCATGTCCTCCACCAGTCAACAGAGGCCCCCAAACACTCACACATCTGAGCTCAGTGGCTGGCGATGTCACATCTGCCCCTTGGAAGCATCACCCTCCATCTGCCCTATAACTATCCCCATCCCCCACATAAAGAAACAGCAGGCACCGGCCCAAGTCTTAAACATCCACTTCTAACCACACTAGTTGTTTATAAAAGATGGTTCACTTAACAACACCCACTTAGGCAGGAGCATCTTTGGGCCTCTAATGGAAGCACGGCCCAAGTTCAGCCAAGAAGATGTGATGTTTCCTGTGGTCCCAGGTGGTGGCCCTGGGGAGGTGAGTGTGCAGAGCAGTTGAGGTCTGGGACTGCATCCCACCGCTTGCTCAAGTCTGGCAGTTTTGGAGCCATTGAGAGACTTAATAACATAATAGGGCAGCCAGATTTCCAACGCACCTTGTGCTCTTATGTTTGCAAGCATTTCTGTCAGGCAGTCTGTGCTTTTCAAAAGCAATGCTTTCTCTTGAAGGGGAGGTGCAAACAGGTGAGCTTTTCTCAGGGACTTTCTGAGGGAGATAAAGGGATCTGTTGGGGAACAATTTTCATGATACATGTGTGGCACCAGGAAGAGTGCCCACGAGCTGTGACATCATGCCTGGTGTCTGTTTGTGTTGGCTTTCTGCAGGATTTCATTCCTCTTTTAGCTGTTTCTTTGTATTCTCTATTTATTTGTAAGATTGGTTTAAGGCAAAGGAAAGACCTGTCCTGGATATGCCATGTGGTTTTGAATAAACAAAGCAGTTTTTAAAGTCAATAAACTAGGAGTCAGGGTGAGCTCTGAAAGGGACTTTTGTGAGCTCTCACTCAGACAAGTTATAATTTATTCTTTTCTTCTGCACACATACATCTTGAATGATATTTTTGTTTGATTGTTTTTAAAATAGCATAGAAAGCGTGCTTGTGTTTTTCTTCCACTCCCCCTCCAATAGAGGTACAATCTTCCCTAATAACTTTGCACCCTAGCTCCTTATTCCCAAAGAGGAGAAACTGAGGAAATGGCCAGCACCTCGAGAAAAGTGCCAGAGGAGATAACTGGCATGGAGCTCCTTGAGTGATGCTGAAGGATGTGGTGGGTGTAGGTCTATGACAGCTGTGCCTGGGAGTCCTGTCCCCTCCCAAGCAATCCCTGCAGCCTTGTGCTACCTAGAACCTCAGCTCCCTCCAATAGCCTGTTCTATCTCTTATTTCTCTAAAGACTTCCCTGCAAAGGATGGGCCTGCCCCTTCCCATAATCTCATCCTCACACTTTGACTCTTTCTTGATGAAGAACCATACTGTACACTGGGCTTGTATATCCGCAGCATAAATTCAGAGCCTCGCTCACCCACAGCTCCTTCTGCTCATGTTCGCTTATATCCAGGGACACCAGATATTTCATATTTGCAAATACCTAGTGTAAATATAATCCTCCTGTTTTTATTATTGTAGTAATAATTGGTGGTTATGAAGTTGGATGACTTAATAATGTGCAAGATATTCAGTAAATTTTTATTTTATTACAGGGTATCTGCCTGATAATTTTTTTTAAATCTGTATTATATAATCACTAAAGGCCCAGTGCACAAAATTTATGCATGGGTGTGTGTGGGGGGGAATGTCCCTCAGCCTGGCCTGCACCGTCTCCTGTCTGGGACCCCTTGAGGAATGTCCAACTTCCTGTGTAGGTCTGATCCCAGGGATCGGGCCTAAACCAGCAGTCAGACATCCCTCTCACAATCTGGGACTGATGGCTCCTAACTGCTCACCTGCCTACCTTCCTGATTGCCCCCAACCATTCTGGCTGCCAGCCGGATCACCCCCAACTGCCCTCTCCTGCCAGCCATCTTGTGACGGCCATCTTGTGATGATGTCATGCATAATGCCATCTAGGCTTTTATTATATAAGATAGCTGTTGATTCTGAAAATCTAGAATATTTTAAGAGTTAAGTAACTCAAGGATAGGTAAGCCACACCAGCTTAAATAAATGTCTATTGTCTTAATGGGTGTTTTCAGAGAAACAGAACCAATATGAAGTTCCAAGATCTGCAAATGACAAGTTAGTAATTCAGGAGAGCCAATGGTGTAAATTCCTGTCTGAGTCTGAGTCTGAAAGCAGGAGATCCATGTGTCAGTCCCAAGACAGAGGGAGAAAGAGAGAGAGAGAGAGAGAGAGAGAGAGAGAGAGAGAGAGAGAGAGAGAGAGAGAAAGAAAGAAAGAAAGAAAGAATACTCTTCTCCTCAGCTTTTCTTCTTTAACTCAATCCTCAACTAACTACATGGGGCCCACCCACTTTGGGGAAAACAATATGTTCTCATAGTCTATGAATTTAAATGTTGATGTCACCAGAAACACCCTCATAGACACATGTCTATTAAATCCTTAGCTTGCTCTGAACTAAATCTTAGCAATTCAACAACAGGTTATCCTTAATCTAGAAAGAGAAAAAACCTGAACTCTACAACAGCACAAACACACCAGTCCAGAGATGTGGGTTTGTAAATGTAGGGGAGACGTTCTCTGAAAGGGCTTCCTGGAGGGTGAGGCTTGGTCTGAGACCTAATGAGGGCAAGCAGTTGGGCACTAGGACAGCAGAAACAGCAGGGATAAAGCACAGCCTCCACAGGTGATCTGTAGCATTGCCCCATGTGACTGGAATATGGTAAGGAGCCTGTCAGAGGTAAGGGAAGTGTGACTTCAATGCTGGGCTTTGTGGGAGACTGGAGGTTTTCTAGAGGGAAGTGACATGGAGCAGACAGTATCTAGTCTGCTTTGCATGTGGTGATAAAATTCAGAGAGCACAATGATCAGTGGGAAATTGAAGAGGATATGACCAGAAGGGTAAAAAAATCTTGGAACAACATTATAATTGTGTCATAATAACACACTCTATCTTTGCCCACACAGTTCACTGTTCCAAAATACTGGAGGACATGATCTCTCTTTTGAATGGGGAGAACTCTGAGCTACAAGAATATTTAGTGTATTATCAAACCCTACAGCCCTAATACGTCATGAATCCATTAGCAACAGCTAAGATGTTTGAGTTCTGGCACAATGGTCAAATATTTTAAGACCAACAGAATGGATCTAACCTATATTGTCCCCAAAATAAGAGCTATTACCAATGATTGGAAGTAACAGGGAAGCAAATGTTGGCTTGATGGAAGAAAAAAGTCTAAAACAATTTGAATCCTTTAGACTTGCGTAAGTTCTTTTCAAAATGGCTCACAGAAGAACGTCAAGGTGTGATGGGTGTGCTAGAGTGTTCTCACATTAAGGAGGGAAAATGGATAAAATGGTGATATCTGAACTCAAACAAGTGAAAATCAGCTGTTCTTGAATCAATTATCAACGAGAGGATTTCAAAAACTTTGCATTCAAGCTGAAACTTTGCTAGAGGAGGGGCCTTAGGATGAGTGGTTCCTTCTGTACCAACAGATAGGTAGTCCTGTTCTCTCTCAATTCTTTGTGTTGCTGTAATGGCCTGGCTGCATGGTTTCCTCATTTCCATTCTTCTGTCTAACTCCCAGAATTGTGTTTCCTGGCCAGCACGCATCACAGATGTCTCCATTGGAATTGCTCTAAGGTAAGTGTCTATTAATAATAAAAAGAAAACCTGACCCCATGTATATATTAGTTGTGTTTTTATTTGCCGTGCGGACATTAATTGGTAGGAGGACAAAAGGGCAGTCTTAAGTGACACTTTTTTTTCAGTAACCTTTGACTTCAAGATGTTGGAAAAATCTTCTTTTAAAAGGTTAAAAAGTTAGAGCTAAAGAAATCAAAAAGGAGCTGATAGACAGCAGAGGCATCAGAGTTTGACTCAGACATTTTTCTGCCAAATATTCCTGCATTCTTTCCAGGGGAAACAAGATTTCACTTTCTACAGCAGCCAATGGTACTGCTGCTTTATGAAGAAAAAAAGGGATTTCAATATTCACCATTGCTCTCTTGGATTTCTTCCAGTGCCTCCAAAAAATCACTTCCAAAAAAAAAGAAAAAAATTGATACAGGCTACTTTTCGGACACACACACACACACACACACACACACACACACACACACAGACAGAATGACCACCCTTCATGGCTTTCTGCTAATAGAGTGTTTTTTGTTTGCTTGTTTGTTTGTTTGTTTTTGTTTGTTTGCTGAGCTTCCTGACGCCCAGCTTTCCTTTTACTCTGTATCAGATCTGCAAAAAATCCTCCACAGAATATTTAATATTAGAAATATATCAGAACTACAATTATCAGGGGATCATAGCCCACTTTGTATCACACACACACACACACACACACACAGTCACAATGGCGTTTCTGATCTGGCAATTCAAGGCCATCTTTTTACAGGTTTGGAAACTGAGTCCCAAAGACCTGAAGATGAGTCAACAGTCATATTTCTATTTGGAGGCAGCACAAGCACCAACCCAAGTTTCCTAATTCATTGTCACATTCTATGTATGTTTCCAGAAGCTGGAGCAGTTCATGCATTTTGATTTTTTTCAGTACTATCTTGTGCCAAACGTTCTTCTAGTCTCCTCACAAGCACCATTCTATCAATCTTGAGGCCATCTCTCAAGCAGGGATGTCATGCTCAATTTCAGATGATGTTCTGAAAGGAAGCCACTTGCCCAGGAGTTCTTAGTTTCTCACTGATTGATTCATAACAGGGATTCAACTCTGCCTCACCACATAGCATACTGGATTCTTATCTTTCAATCTGCCTGATATCTTTGCTTGTATGCCCCAGTTGTGTCTGGGAATATGTTGCTTTTCCTTATTGAGATGGAAAGTATTTTCTCGATGCTTATTTTACTTTAATCTTTATTGGTTTGAGCTAACCAATGGGATAAATTGCTGAGCTGAATTCTTAAGTATTGATTTTATTAAATTCAGTCACCATTAAATAAAAAACAAAATACTCCAAGGTGGCATAGCATTTCCTACCAAAATATCCAAACATCTTTGCTAAAGCCATGTTATATGAGCCATAAACTTTTAGATGATGCTGATGGTATGGGAACATGTGTGTTCACTTTGAAATGGACAACATATAATTTTTACCAAATTGGTACCAAATTCTAAAAGTTTTCTGTTATGAAACAGAAGTCAGCTTATTTGGCTTCCATGTTGTGCTACTCAGAGGAACCACAGCTCTCTGGAGAAATGCTGACTCCAGGCCTGTGGCAAGACCTGAACAAGAGGAGCCTGTGATGTCTTACCATACAAGAGAGCAAGGTGCCATGCTAGAATAGTGCTCCAAAACATGAGAGCCAACTTGAATATGCCTCACTGGCCAAAGATAAACATTTTTTCATCCAGTGATATTGGTGCTTGACCTTGCTAACTCCCACCAATACTATTTCTCCAAGAAATCACAACCATCTACAAGGCCCTCTGTGCTCAAAGCACACCTGAGCCTTCCACTGCCCAACATATAACTCCCTGAACTGTGATTATTGTGTATGTCCTTTCTTCCCACCATGAAATTCAGCTGATTAGGGGAAAGTTGTCATTTATTTCATAGTTCATCTGATAGAATGTTGCTTGCAAGAATACTTAGGATTAACCTGCTCTTTGAATGCGGGTCTCCATGACTTTGGTGTAGAACTTTCAGCTCACAACTATAGTATAAATGTGTGGCTAACAGCTTCCTTCTACTAAGAAATTTTTTCATGCTTTTGATGACATATTAGCTTAACCCCACAGTCACTTGTTGCAACAAGACTGTTAACTTTTATGCATCACTTATTGTCAAATACAACAACACCACAAAGTTGTTCCAGTTAATGTGCAGAAAGTTCATCTCTCTGTCACCTTTGCAGGATTTGAAGAAAGCTGTGGAGCGATTCTGGGTGGTGAGCTGGATGCTTGGGTACACAATCACACTACTAGTGCACACACTGCATCCATAGTCATATTGTTGATGTTTACCAAGTTATGCCATGATACAGTGGTCCACAGTTTATCACAGTTGTCACTAAGTAACAGCCAGAATTTTTTTAAGGGAGCATGGTTGTTTTTAGCTACAAAAGAGAAAATTAAAAAAAAAAAGTTTAAGTAGCTTTAACAGTACAAAACCTTCTCACTGATGAGGACTTTGACTTGAGGAAGTGGCAGGGAAGGTGCCAATCTGGGGTCTTTAGGTGGATATTGTGGTTTGGGTTAAGCCTAAGCCAAACATTTAGTGGTTTAAGACATCACTAAATAGGCAATTTCATCTTTGTTTCCCCCAAAACCTCAACCATCTGAAGTCTGTTATGCAGACCCAGCCACAATTATTAAGTCCATCCTCAGATTTTCTTTTCCAAAGCAAAATGCATTTAAGCGTCTCTCAAGGGGATTTATGTTCCAATCTTGTATCACTTTGGGCTCTCCTCTGGAACTTCCCTAAGCTTTCCATGTTGTGCTCATTTTTTCCTCATTCCATTATATCTGTCAAATTCAACTCTGTCATAAGTAGCTGTGACAGTCAAAAAAGGAAAGAAAAATCCTTCAAGATTCAGAGCATCAAAGCCTGCGTCTCTCAGGTTATATCTTCAAGAGCCTGGCGGCGGGGCAATCTTTGTGTTAAACAACCAAAAATGTGACATTTAAGTAGGGACAGATGCCTAACTTTATGATATAATAAATGCCTGGCAATGCTGTTCTGAGTCTGCAGTGCACACAAGTAGCATTAGAGGTCAATTTTCCAAATGATCCCTAATTCTTTCATGACAATATATCACTTTACTGATGACCCTAACAAAAGCAGTTAGCTGCCCTCATATCACACAAACCCCAGAGGCGAAGAGAATGATTTCATGCATAATATAAACAGCCATTTAGAAAATAAAATCAAATCACGTAAAATCACAGTGGAGAAACAGCCACAATTGGGGCTAACAACTTCCATCCGTGGAAATATTTTTCTAATCTAGGATAGCTCACAAAAGGGAAAGCCATGAATTGATGTGTGAGCCGTAACCACCAACAATAAGATGATTCCCATTCAAAGTTCACGGTTTTCTGCCCCTTATGCCTGTGTTTATAAAGAGGTGGTATATGAGAAAATGACACCAGCCACAATCAAAATTATGAGAAGCAAGTAAAGCCTGAAGGTAAGAGTTGCTTCGTTGGCACATTCACAGCAGTGCCCTCAAATCTTGTTACTGCTGGCCAATCTGGCAGGTCAGGTGAAGGCAGTAAATTAAAAAAAAACTTCCTTATAAAAAAATAACAAGTGTTGGCGAGGATGTGGAGAAAAAGCAACCCTCCTCCACCATTTCGTAGGATTATAAATTAGTTCAGCTACTATGGAACATAAAATTCTGTGCATTTGAAATCTTTTTTTTTTAATTAAACATACATAGAGATAGCATACAACCCAGCAATTCTACTTTGGGATATTTATCAGAAAACAAAGACACTAATTTAAAAAGACATATGAATCCCTGTGTTTATGGCAGCATCATTTACAATAGTCAAGATATGAAAACAACCTAGGTGTCCATGGATAGATGAGTGGATAAAGAAGAGGTGGTACATATATACAGTGAAATATTTCTCAGTCCCAAAAAAATAAAATCTTACCATTTGCAACATGATTAAACCTAGAGGGCATTATGCTAAGTGAAATAAGTCAGACAGAGAAAGGCAAATACTTTATGACCCCGTTTATATCTTGAATTTACAGCGCGCACACACACACACACACACACACAAATAAATAAGACAGGCTCATAGATAGAAAGAACAAGCTGATTGTTGGCCAAGAGGAGGAGCCAGGGAATGGGTAAATGAAAAAAGCAAAGGTAGAACAACATATAACACAAGTAGCATTAGAGATCATTTTTCCCTTGGATCACAAATAAAAAAAGTTTTTATTTATGTCCTGCTTTGATTTCAAGTGCATGGACTTTGAACAATCTAAGGAAATAATTTTTTTCTGTAACTAGTCTAGATTAGCTATAGGAAAATGAAGACATTAAACACATTAATTCTGATATTTAAAAAAATATTCTATGTAACCACTTTTTCTTTAAAAACTAAAATTTTCAACTCATTGTATTTATTGTATTTCAACTCATTGCAAAATAGACATCAGCAGTTCACTGGTGATTTATGCCAGGTAAACAGGTACTTGCTCTTTCAGGCCCTCAGTGATGTGTTCCATTGTTTATGGTTCTATCGAATTAAAATGTATCATTCTTCTTTAAGATTCAGAAAGGAAATTATCACTCATTTCTAGAATCTAATGCTAGCTAAGAGATGAGAAAGGAGATAGGAGAACAAGACCATGCAAAGGGGTTGTTTAATGGACCGTGTGGTTGTCTTTGCTGGGTGCTCTGCCTTGTCAAGGAGCATCTCTTGAATGGCCCTTCCTCCAGGGAGCAGAAACTGGCTGATTTCTCTTAGCTAGTAATAGCAATGTGCTCTAGTCAGGTAAATGCTAGAACACCTTTGTATTGCTCCTTAAAAAAAAACTGTGATAGACCGGTACAACCTCAAATAGGATCACAGTAAATATCCCATTCAACTCTCAAAAAGGTTAAGATATTGGAAATGTAGGTTCTCCATATTTCTAGTGAACAAGATTGTTAGCCGTTTAGAAAGTGACCTCCCTTCGAACAACGTAATACAAGAGACCCAGGGATGATGATTACATGGAGGCCCTCTGAGGCTTAGATGGGTTCAGAAATCCACGCTAAAGTGTTAGATAAAAGGATTTGCTTCTCTTTGTTTTGACACTGTGCTATTTCCCAGTAGCAAGTATATAAACTTTGAGATGTGTTGCTGTTTCCTCCTTTTCTGGTTCCTGCCAATCCAAAGTGATGGCAAGAAAGAAACATGATGTCTTGAGGTTTCTAAAGAAATTCTGCTTTTATGGGAAGCATTTATGTGGAGTGGAAATGAGAGAGGAATGGGGTTAAGGAAGTGGCAAAAGCCCTTTTGGAAAGAAAGCAGCCTGACTCCCCAGAATGGTAAGGATGGAAGTGACTGTACCTGCATGTAGGGAACTAGCTCAGGTGTGTTCCAGGTGGTATAATGTGTTCAGTATCACTATCAAGAAATTTCCAGCAGAGAATCTCAAATTCTCCATGCTCTCCATGCCCCCCATTCCCCATGGCTCTGCATGGACACAGATGTCAGGTTCCATTCACCTGCTGGACAGCAGGTACATCTGAAGTGGCAAGGTGACCGAACAGTATCTCTACCTCCTAGCATCATGCCAGGCACCAACAAGGAAATGAGTGAATGGATGAATGGAGGGACGAATGAATGAAAAACAATGTACAGAGAAGACTGGCACAATCTAATAAATTTCCATTGATTGTGGCTGAAGGAGTACATCAAAGCAGCTTTCCGACATAACAAAGGTGATGGACACAGCACACACATAAGAAAGTGTGTGTGCATGTGCATGTGTGTGTGTGTACTTGGAAGTTTCTTGTTGGACCAGTCATTTCCTCTTGGTATAAGTTTGACCTCACAAAGTCTGGCTCCATTACTGCAGGTCCTTCATATCCATTTCAAGATTCTCCTTGCAAATTAAGAAAATTTAAAAGCAACAACATTTCGATATAGTCCAGAACCTTCCTCAGGAGATCTAAACTCTAATATATTTAATCTGTATTTAAATGTTTTACTTGCACCTTTATTTAAACATTATTTTATATGAGAGACCATGTGTATACAAATATTGCATCCAGGTGGTTTTGGAAATTAATGTCTATTTCCAAGGGCTGTGCCACTTTCCCAGGTTCCTATTTGTATTTGTTTACTAGGGCCACCACCACAAAGTACCCATAGGCTGTGCAACTTGAACAGAAGTTTATTGTTTCAGTTGTAGAGGCTGGAAGTATAAAATCAAGGTGTGGGCAGGGCTGGTTTCTCCTGAGGACTCCCTCCTTGGCACATAGATGGTCCTCACATGACCTTCCTTCTGTGCGTGTTGGCTTCCTAAACTCTTCTTTTAAGAACCCCAGGATATTAGACCCACCCTAAAAGACTTCATTTTACCTTGATGACTTCTTTGAAGACATAATTTCCAAGGACAGTCACATTCTATGGTAATGGGGTTAGGGCTTCCTTCTACAAAGTTGAGGTGGACACAATGCCATCCATATCACTATCTTCTGTTTTCTAAAATCTCAATATTTTTTCTTCCTCAGCAATAAATTATCCTCAATCATAAGCAGAGGGAGGTAAAGAGCAAATAGTCCCTCTGGAGACTCCTTAAATAGAGCTGCAAATGAAGACCCACTCAGAAAAACAAAGTTTTTCCTCCAAGTAATTGTGCACTGGTTCCTTGAGAAACGACTCTAATTCAGGTACAAATGTATTTCTTTTACAGTACTTCTGGTTACAAATATATGGTTATTCTAAAACAGAAGTTTAAAAATTAATAACATATTTAAGTGGAAGACTTTACAGGTTTTTCAAACATAAATTTCAAGTGTTTCCATGACACACGGTAATAACTCTCCAAAGCGAGAATAGAACCGCTAAGTCTAAAGGCCCCCAAACATAATTCATCAGGACGTGGCAGCGCGGCACTTACAGCGCATTTCAGAAGCAATGTTAATATTTCATCAAATCTGAAGCAAATAGCCTTTAATCCATATATTAAAATCCTAATAGTTGCTGTTGCTCCAGAGGCTAGAGGCAACAATAAATGGTATGGAAATGCAGCCATTCGTCTCCATCCACAGCCTTCATATTTTCAGAAATTACATTGACCAATTGGCTCGCTGACAGCCCTTGTTCCCATTACTGCTTATGTTTATTGTATATCTTTATGGAAAAGTTAAAAACATTATGAATAAAACCTTAATAGAATATAACCTGGGAAATCTCTGAGAAGGAGACAAGAATTACTAAGAAAATGTGGCTCCAATGAACAGAACCACAGGCGAGTGTCAGATTCAGTATTGGCTTCTGAGTGTGAGAGCCCACATCCCAACAGTAATCACAGACGTGGGATGCGGGGGTCTTCATGTCAAGTTAAATTCCTTAATAGAAGAATCTTATGGAAATGCGTGATCAATAAAGTTTACCCAGGGGTAGGCAGAGGGAGGTGTTAAATGTATATAAAAACAATTCCTAAATTGCTTTTTCACATTTGAAAAAATAAAAGTTACATATGGCATGTTTTGTATTTATTGAAATGCCGTAGTTTTGTTTTATAATCTCACACAGGGCATTACAGGAAACAGTTTTGGTGTTTTTTAAGGAAATTTTAGCTTTATGTAACTCAGTCTTAAAAGTATAGTGTATTTGTTTTACATACTCAGTACAAATCTATGAGCATATAAGTATGTGTTTTCTTGTGTCTATTCATCTCACAACAAAAAAATAGCTAATATTCATTTTTGTGATACAGAGATGAATAATGTTTAAAGCAAATTAAAGCAAAAGCAGATAGAATCTTTTTTCATTTTTTTTAATTTTGAGTAGTTTGCATCAACTATTTAGCTTTATGATTGCATCATAATTTAATTAATTTACTTTAATTTAATTTATTTAATCAATTTAACTAAGTTAACGTGACTAATGATTTAATGTGGCCTCTTTAGAGGCTATCCTTTAACTGGTGCAGATACATGTGCAGGAGATGAGACAGATGAAAAATATGGATCAGAACACATGTGGACAAGTCGGGAGGATCGGCTGTAATTATTTACCCAGAGATCACACACAGCATCTTCTTTCCATCAACACTGGTGTTGGTCAAAACAGTTTCAGAGTTTGTAATTTAGACTGCAGCATATCAAAGCAAAGTAAACATTTATGGAGTGCCTACTCCATGCCAGATAGTGTAAAAAGCACAAAGTAATCTCAATTTATTTACCCAGTGCTAGAGAATCGTCATCGCTTTTCAGCATGTTTGTTTGTTACAATTTGGTGGTGAAGTTGTTGCTGTTATATTTTACAGATGAAAAGTCTGGGATTCCGTGAGATTAAGTGATATGTTAAACCTCAGGCATTTGCAAACTTTATTCTATAGAAAAATGCATTTTGATTTGGGGAAATGGCAAAAGCCATTCAGAATCTATTGATCACCAAACTGGGGAATTCCGTAAACTCAATTTTTTTAAGTTGCTGTTAAAGCAAATGCTGCATGTTCACAGGGCACTTTTGATGCCAGTTCCAAGGAGAAGCTTTCACACATTTGAGATTTTGCCTCCCATGTGGATGTTCCTGCTCTGTGCCTTCCAGCAGCTAAGTATTCCCAAATAATATTTTATTCAGTGTGCGGAGAAGAAAAGATGAAGAACAAGTGAAGACTGAAGTAGGGCTTCATTCCTTCAGAACTGTGGAGGTGAGCAAGAAGGGAGACGTGCTGCAAGGGAGAGCCTGCACAAGTCTGGAATTGCTTGTCCAGCATCATTTTCAGGAAATCTTTGTTACTCCAAAACACGGAAGGCACTGCCTGTTGTCCAGTCCTCTGAAGCAAGATGGCACAGATCTTGGTGAACCAAAGCCCTATTCTTATTTATGTTTTGTTTCTTCTATCAAATACTTACATCACACCTTCCATGTTCCAGAGACTCCTCTAAGTGCTTCCAAATACAGAGGCCCTGAATCCTCAAAGTAAGCCTGAGAGGTAGGTATCACCACTTTACAGATGAGGAAACTGAGACACAAAGAAGTCACACAGCTTAGGAGTAAAGGAGCTGGTATGCAAATCAGTCAGTCTGCAGCACCTGTGCTCTTAACCCTGACTCCAGGAAGGCCTCACACTAGGCCAGGAATGAAACTTTGACTTTAAGGGAAGAGGGAATAGTTGCCATGGGAGCCAGTACCTACTCATTGGTGCATTCAGGGCATGTGGCCCACAAATCTGCTTTGTAAATGCCTCTCTGTGAAAGATGACAGGGCAGTCTGAGTCACCAGGTCACCTGGCAACACTATAGATTATGTTTCCTATGATAACAAGTGATCCTCTCCCTTGGCATAAAGTATCATCTTTAATATTTCTTAAGTAAGCAAAAACAAATTGAGTGAGATTCATACCCACTGGATCAGAAGACCATTTCATTTTCTCACCACTTATAGACTAAATATTCCCAAATAATACTTTATTCAGACATAAGAACAGAGTCACCCCACAGAATAGTCTGATAAACATGCAGAACAGCCATGATTAATGCTGTAGGTAACTCTAAAATAAATGTGGACTCAAGTGACTTCAAAATGTATTCATAAATCATCAAATGCCTACTATACTAAACTAGATGCCATTGTCACCCTGTACTGCCCTCCCCTTCAGGCCTGGTTCCTCCCAACTGCCCTCCCTTGGAGACCATCTTGTGGTGGCCATCTTGTGTCCACATGGGGGTGGCCATCTTGTATTGGAGTGATGGTCAATTGCATATTGCTCTTTTATTAGATAGGATAAGAAATAACAATGTTTGGTTCTTAAAACAGAAGGCCAGTAGCCAATGCTCACGATTTTGTCACTACCTCACAAATGAAGGTGCTGTTCCCATATTAGAACCTCCAGGTTATGATTCTCATGACCCATGTTACTCATTTGTCACTGGAAATAAACTTTCTGTTCAATGGCTCCAGTGGAAGACATTCCTGAATCTATGGAAAGAGTGTGAATTGAAATGGTGAAAAGCAACAGCTGTCCAGTGTTGTGAGGGCATCGGGACTGAGTCTGAGCATGGTATTCAATGCTGATGATGTAGTTACACATCCACCTACTTGATCACCCCTAAGAAATGATTGGGCTCAATTCTAGGAGTCAGGTTTCCACCCAAATTACTTCCTGAAACCCTGGTCCTTCATGCCTGTGCGGAAGAAAAGGAGTACTAGTAGATGGATGCAAGCCTCTGGGATACTTCAGGCAGTGCCCTCTGAAGGATGACATTTAAATGTGTTAGGAGAAGCCCCACACGGAGATGTTCTAAATCTGGATAAACACTTCCATTTTAATGGCATCTTTGATTAAAATTATCTTTAAAAGAAAATAGATATTTCAGTGCTTGGAAGATTACAGTCACCTCTCTGCCCCCTTCAGACATGCATTCAACTTGCTAATTACATCATAAGGTCTGAGTTGTATAAAGTTCACTCGGTGTTGGCTTCTCAGCATTACAAATCTCTTTAAACTTATGAGGAAGGATGAGGTAGGGGGAGCTGAAATGAAAACATTCCACCTTTTTCTCATGATGCGAAGTGAATTGCTCCTGAGGCACCGTCTGGCATGGGTTCCCTCCACTTAAGTGCAGTTTCCATTCCTCCCACCAGCTCCAAAAGCAAAGCAGAGGCTTAGTTCATGCCATAAATATGTAATGTGAAAGTTGTGCTGGCTGGCTGAGAATATTCCAGCCCGAATGACAGTTTTCAAGATGGGGGCTTTGCAGATCTGAGATATCACAGGTGCCTCAGCCACTGAACTGCAGTCATGCTTCTGCAGACTTTATTTGAATATTTCAGCATTTTAAGTTATTTGCTTGTGTCTGGGGCTAACCCAAGCCTGAAATATCCGAGTAAATGCTCCTCACAGCCTTGTTTTAGAATCACAAAGGGAAAATGTCAAAGTGGAGACAAGCTGAAGACGCTTCACTCTAAGACAGTCCTCTCACTCTAAGTGCAAAATGACAATGTCAAAAACTAAACTTGTCCTACTTTTCTAGGTCAAGCGCAAAACTAAAAAGTAAGCTGAGTTAAAGATGATGAAGCCAAAAAAGAGGCACAAAACATCGCTCAAGGAGTAGAGCTAAATGGGAGAATGTGTATTTGCTGGCAGCTCACAGACCAATTTCAAATTGAATGGCAGACCTTACAGTGAAGAACAACTAATTATATGGCCCTGGCTTAGGCAGCTCTGCCAGCATATAGAAGGGGATTTTTCTGCCTATAAAATTCCACGGTGCTAAAATGTTTTATGAAATTATGTTTATGGGCATTATTACATCTGTTCCCATTTTATTCATAATTTGTTATTTAATATATAGAAACATGGTTACTTCTGTGATTCATAAATACACTTTCTTCATCACACATGGTTCTGGGTTAATATAATTTAATATGTTTGCTCAAAGGTGCTACTAAAAAATAACATAAGAAATAAATTCTGTATTTTAATAACATTTTTAAAATGTATTTATTAGGCCTCTGTTTCAAATTTTTAGAAATTTAATTAATCTGAACTTCTTTTCTTCAAAGTTAATTGCAGTTTTATTTTTGAGACACTTTAAAAATACTCATCTAACACTGCAAGTTTTGCTTATTTTCACATGCACGATTGATTCTTAAGATGAGGTGAGTAGATGAGTGGATAAAGAAACTGTGGTACATTGACAAAATGGAATACTACTCAGTTAAAAAAAAAGAAGGAAATCTTACCCTTTGCAGCAGCATGGATGGGCCTAGAGAGCATTATGCTGAGTGAAATAAGCCAGTTAGAGAAAGAACAAGTTCCATATGATTTCACTCATATGTGGAATCTAATGAGCAAAATAAACTAACAAGCAAAATAGTGACAGACTCATAGATAGCAAGCAGGCTGACAGGTTTGGAGTGGAGGGGTGGGGAGGGGGAGTGATGAAGGGATTGAGAAAACGTAAAAAAGGAGAGAAAAACTTATGACACAGGCAACATTGTGGAGGGTGTAGGTGAGAGACTTGACTTGGGATAATGAAACCACAATACAGTGGGTTATATAATTGTGCGCCTGAAACTTGTATAATTTTCTTACCTAGTGTCACCCCAGTAAGTTCAATCAAAAAGAAAAAAAGATGAAAAGAGAGTCTGAACTTGTTTCCAAGGGGCTTTTGGAAATTCAGGATGAAAGCAGAGTGCCAGATTCAATGCATATTTACTGACAGGCTTTCAAATGCAGTAGAACACTTTTCATTAAGGAGCACTTATTTACATTCTGAAGTTTGAGGTTACTCATCAGATAATGTCAAAGCAGAACTGGTCTAAAAGGCTCTACTGAAATCTCACCATTACGTGGCAAGGATGGCCTCTCCCCACTGTGAGTTAAACTGCAGATGTTTTCTCCAGCACATCTTAATTTAGTATGGCCAAGTTCACCCCTAATTTTCCAAAATTGTTTTTTTTTTTTGTTTCCTTATAAGCTCTTCAGAGATGAATGTACACATATCATGCGAATTGGCAAGCCTCTCCTAACAGTTGTGCAAGAGTGTCTGGGACACATGTAATTCTGTTTCAATTGAAACATTCCAACACAACAAAACAATATACTATGCATATGCAATCCATGAAAAAGCCAGAAGCTATCAAAATTTGAAAAATGTTTATCAACACAACTTCAATCAAATGTTTTTCTATCACAAAAGAAAGATTAGATTTGCAAATAATGAATCAGAAGTCCTCACCCTGTTCTTGGGATTTTATCTGCACTGTCACCTGGACAGAAGACTGGGATGTCTGAACCCTTTATATCAATGTGGGTAGATCCTGATTACATCTCTTAAATGCACCTCCATGGAACTGTCTTCTCTTTGTTTAATAGCATCACAGTATTTATTTATTTTCTTTGCTCTTTAAACCTTCTATATATTTCACAAAATTTTAAAGGGAGGAAATATAAATATAGGGTAATGAAAATTGTGCAATGAGGTTGCACATTGGGGATGGTTGGGGTGCCCTGTCATCTTTTATCACAGCACGATCACTAAAGAAGGTATGTGTGCAAAAAGTGAGAAAGTGAATGAATTATTGTTTAATACAAAGAATGAAATCAGAAACAGAGGACCAGGGTAAAGGAAGGAAAGATGGAAGGAAACAGAAAGCAAGGGAGGAAGGAAAGAAAGAAAGAGAGAAAGAAGAGAGGGAAAATGGAAGGAAGAAAGGAGTGGGAAATTGAAGGAAGTGGCAGAGTCGGATTTGAACTCAGGCAGTTTGCATCCAGACTAAAATATTTTGAAATATTGACATGATGGAAAATATAATGATTGAAATAAGAAACACAAGAGGTAAGAGAATATGCAGAATAAATCCATATAAAGCAGAAGATTGGCTTAAGAAACTCTAGCAGAAGTCATCTTAAGGAAACATAAATAGAAACAAAAAAGAAAACTTATGAGGTAAGAAATATACAATTAAACATGTCTGCATCCCCATAACGGAAATGAAAAAAAAACTTCTGTTATCACAAGATCATTGGCATTTATTGATATAGGAATAGATAAGTGGCAGAAAAAACTTCTGTTATCACAAGATCATTGGTATTTATAGATATAGGAATAGATAAGTGGCAGAAAAAGGAGAGTTGAAGAAGACTGTCATATACATTGTCCATTGATTTTTGTTTAAAGAATCAAGTTAATCCAATGGGAAAAAGAATATATTTTTAATAAATATTATTTGAACAATAGATAGCTATAAGGAAAAACTGAATCTGAATCTCATCTTCCTCTATGTCCAAAAATTAATCTAAGGTTGGTCATAGACCTAAATGTGAAATCAAAATCCATAATGTGCCTAGAAGGAAACATAACAGAATATTTTTATGGTCTTGAGGTAGAAAATAGATTTCTAGAACAAGACTCAAAAAGTAGAACCACACAAAAATAAAACTGGTTACTTCAACATTATCAAAATTTAAAAATTTTCTGCTAATCAGAACAGATCATTGAGATAGTAAATCAATAAATCACAAATGTAAAAAATACTATAGTATATATTTGATGTGTTCACATAAAAATATTGAAATGTTAACAACAAAAACAATTTTTTAATGGAGCAAAAGTTTAAATAGGCAAGTAATAAAAGAAGGCATATGAATGACCACTAAATACATAAAAAGATGTTCAACATCAGTAGTTATCAAACAAATGAAAATGTAATGAAATACCATTTTACTTACATTATTAAAAGGATGGACAACGCATATGCTGGAAGGAATTGGAGTTACTGGTGATCTGCATGGCCAGTGGAAGTGTAAAAGGACAAATTGGAAATTAAAAACAACAAAACAAACAGAAAGATCTGGGTCTTTACCACAGAATGCTTGAGAAGTACCATTTCTGCATATACAAGAAAAGTTACAGATATTGACCATGTATTAGGTTGCAAATGAAAGACCAACACATTTTGAAGAACCAGGGTCACAAAACTATGTTTTATTCAACTACATTGAATAAAACTAGGACTTTATTTTTAAAATATAAGTCAAAAACTTTCTTATTTCTAGAATCTTAATAATAAACATTTTGCTTAAAAGGAAACTATAAAGGAAATTTTGAAATACTTAGAACTGAACAACATGAAAACGTTATATTAAAAATGTGTGGACATATCTAGAATAGTCTTTAAAGTAAGATTTATATGTTAAAATACATTTTCATGAGGCAAGAAAGATTAAAAACAAATGATCTAATCAAAGGAAAAATATGTTGAATTTATTACACTAAATAGGGATTGATTTTAATGGAAAACACATGGGCAAGGTTAGCAACAGATAACAGATTGAGAGAATATATTTGCAATATCTAAAACCAACAAGGGACCGTATTATCTAGAATATGTAAGAAATGCCTATAAATCAGAGAGAGAGAAAAACACATTAGCTATGAAGGCAAAACATGAAGAGGCAACTCACATGAAGAGGAAATCCAAAACGCTAACAAGATGTGCAAAGATGCCCTGGTTCGTTAATAATTAGAGAATTGAAAATTAGTAAAACAGTAAGATCTCACATCGTGCCCATCAGATTAGAAAGTATTTGAAAGATGGATTGACAAGTGTTGGCAGATATGTGGGGGTGGGGGAATGTGAAGTCTTGCCCTCAGGTGGGCCCCAGCTGGACACAGCCTTTTGGAGAACAAACTGGCACTACTGAGTTAAATTCAGTTCATATATATGGTCTGACACAGCAATTCTGCTCCTGGGATCAGAGAGTAGAGAAAATAAGGACACAGGCACCACTATGTCCCCTACAGTGTTTTGCCTGGTGACAGAGTTTGAGGGACTCTAAATGTCAATGCTTTGGCAAAAGATAAGTAAAAATCACTGCATATTATGGAACAGTGAGTAGGCAGCAGTCAGAAGCCATGGGCTATGAGAATATTCTGTAATGGGGAGAGACCTTTAGAGTACTGAAGGAGGAAGCAAAAAATAGAATGAGTTGTATAGCATTTTACCATTATAATCTCTTAAAATAAATATTTTGTAGTAAATACACGTATTCATATATGATATATAATTTACATATACATATAAATACATATACACTGAGTGGCCAGATTATTATGATCACCCCATCAGTACTTCGTTGGGCCACCTTTAGCCTTCAATACTGCCGCAATTCTTCTTGGCATTGACTCCATGAGATGTTGAAAGGTGATGTGAGGAATCTGACACCATGCCTGATGAATAGCACTGTCCAGTTCTGTGAGATTTGATGGTTGTGGAACCAGCTGCCTAATGGCTCTTTTAACTTCGACCCACAAATGCTCAATTGGATTGAGATCTAGTGATTGTGGGGGCCACCTAAGCAAGGTAAAGTCTCCTTAATATTCTTGAAACCACTCCTGCACAAATCAAGCACTGTGGCATGGTGCATTGTATTATTGGAAGAAGCTATCTCCATTGGGATATGCCATCAACATGATAGGATGAACTTAATAAGCAACAATACTTAGGTATGTTGTGTTATTCAGACATTGTTCCACATGAATTAAAGGGGCCAAATCATGCCAGGAAAACATGGCTTAAACCACAACACTGCCCCCACCAGCTTGAAGGGTTGTACTCATGCATGTGGGGTGCATGCTTTCATGCTGTTTCCGCCAAATTCTCTCACTGCCATCTGCATGATGCAACTGGAAATGTGGTTCATCAGACCACATGACTTTTTTCCAATGCTCAACTGTCCAATCCTTGTGTTCCTATGCGAATTGAAGACATTTTTTCTTAGTATTTGCAAAAAGCAAAGGTGTTCGAATAGGCCTTTGGCTTCCAAATCCCATATGATGCAGTGTACGGCTAATTTGCCTACAAATGTCAGGTGGTCATAATAATCTGGCTCCTCAGTGTATGTGTGTGTGTGTGTGTGTGTGTTAAAATTTTACCATTTTAACCAAGGCCAGCTGAGGCAGACTATAAGGCATTGCTCTCTGGGGCTCCCTCATGGCCAGAAAGCCATTCTTCTCCTGTACAGTAGGAAAAGCTAGTGGCCCAGATATGGTGGAGAACAATAGGGAACCCATGGGTGACACCAGGAGAAAAGAGCTTGATCTTGTATCTGACTCCCCCTGGAACCTGCAGGGGCATGTCCCCATTCCTGGGCCTCCAACCTGGGTGACCTGCATTCATGCAGACCTGTCTTTCTTACAGAATCTTCACCCCCAGGTCCCCACATGCCACAGCCACTACTCTTCTGACATTAGTGCCTTCATAGTCAGTCAGCCCATGTGCTAGTTAACCCATGTCCCACCACTTCATACAGCACAGACAATGCCTTGTCCTCCACAGGTGGTGGCACTAAGGCTGGAGCTCAGGGGCCCGGCAGGTGTGGACTCAGGCTCCACTTACCATTGGGGAATGGTGACAGCACTGCAAATAGTCACTCATTTCTAGTGGCAGCTCCTAGCCCCATCACAGCCAACAAAACAGTTCCTCTCCACTTTGCCCCAAAAAGTGTCCCTTTCATGGGAAGGAATGTGACCCGGATTCCAAGTTATACAAAAGCCATACAAAACATATTTAAGAGCTACTCTGAGTGCCTAGCCCTGGGGTTGAAATGCCAGGATTATGTAGAGAGTAAAGATCCTGGCCACAGTAAAGACAGTGTTCTTAAATTATGCATACTGCTAGAAGTAGGGAAAATGGAGAAGCTATGCTGAGTGTTTGTATAAAAACTGGAAGGGAATGCATGCCTTGGGTAAGTCCTCTCTTTGCTAAGACTTAGGCTAACCCAGATCCAGGCCACACTCTCTTGATGGGTTTAAAGGGCTTTACATGAAGTGCAGTGTATATTGAATTTCTTTGTTGCTTATTTCGAAGGTCCCTGAAGACATGGCAACTACAAAGCAGCCCTGAAAAAGAGGAATGTTGGAACAGATGTTATTTAGGCATTTTCACATAATAAAGACTTCTAATAATCCCCAATGCCTAATTATTCTAACGGTTATACCAAAGTTTTCGCTCAAGACATAATAACTGCGGACAATATTGACTTGAATAAAACCACAATTACTTAAGACATAGATGGTGCCAATCAAAAGAGACATCAAAACAATTGACTACCTCATTTTTTAGGGCCCAGATTAACCAATAACCCAACTTTGTACTTACATAAAACCAATTAGTCAAGTAGTAATTTCCTGATAAAGCTATGTTCTCAGAGGGAACAAATCTAATATTTTCATATTTTCAGCATTTCTCCATCAAAACTATATTATGATATTTACCATTGGGCATTACTTGATTAGTATATCAAGTTTCTATTGTTTGTCCCTACATTTGGAAGGTAGTGATGTACTGTCCAGAAAAGATAGCATCTTTCCACAAGTACTTTTTCTTGTTTTTTTTTTTTTTGTTGTTGTTGTTTTTGTTTTTTTTGTATAGCTCAAAGATAACTGCAGGCTTGATCAGAAATTGCAGGTGCAACACCTATTTTATTATTGAATTTTTACAAGGAAAATACAATAATTCACAATTGTAGCTTCTTCTAACTTCTAGCTTAAAAAAATAATTTTACAGGAAACAAAGAAAGTATATTTTTTACCTTCACCAATGTATGTCCTATTCTTATAGCTAACTCTGTGCCCCAATGACAATCTGAGGCTTAGATTTATCAGGACTTGGACATTCAGTTTAAGAATTCAATATTTTTATATGGAAAGCAAGCAAACAAATATCTTCTACTGTGTATGAATAATACATATTTTGAAGGGAGACAAGTAACCTTTGGTGTCAAAAAGCAGGTCTGGTGGTTGACAGCTATCTACATATGCACTATGGTCCCTTCTGAAGTACACCCAAAATAACTGAAACGAGAAGACAGACATTAATAACCCTTCTCTCCACTGCCCAGATAAAGGAAAGGAGGAAAGGAAAGCATGGTAAATGAATCATTCAGTGCCTCTCACAATTCAACCCCCAGGAAAGGCTGGGAGGTATGGAGGACCAGAAGGGACATAGATGTGGTTTTGGAAGAAAACACCATAAGGTGCTGCCTCATCTTCAAGCAGAGTGTCAGGAGGACAAGTTTGTGTATGTGCCCACAGCATGTTAATTCTGGGCGACATCTGCCAGATTGGAACAATTAATATTTCTGCCAACACTAGGTGTTAACGATGATAAGGTAGTGATGGAAAAGATCATACAGGCTGATTTGGAAGCAAACAACTTTCATGAAACTTGTTGGTCAATCCAAGTATCCAGCATGTCCACTTCTGGACATGTGTACTCTAGACAAACTCCCACATCTGCTTCATGGGACATGCACAAGAAGGTTTCCAGAAGAATGTATGTTATAACAAAAATTATAACAAACCCTGACCGGTTTGGTTCAGTAAATAGAGCGTCGGCCTGCAGACTGAAGGTCCCAGGTTCGATTCCAGTCAAGGGCATGTGCCTTGTTTGCAGGCACATCCCCAATGTGGGATGTGCAGGAGGCAGCTGATCGATGCTTTTCTCTCATTGATGTTTCTAACTCTCTGTCAGTCTCCCTTCCTCTCTGTAAAAAAAAAAATCAATAAAATATATTTTTTTAAAAATTAGAACAAGCCAAAAGTTCATGGACAAGAGAATGGATCAATTGCAATATTTTCATATGAAGAAAGAGCACCCAGAGTGAAAGTAATTGAACTACAGCACACAACAATGGAGATGAGCATCTTGGTAAAACATAATGCTGAATTAAACAAGGCAAGTCATAAAGACTAAAGAAAATGAAATTTAATTTGCATAAAGTTAAAATGTACAATAGAGAACAGTATGTGATTAAGGTTAAATCCATACGTGGCAGGACTATAAGGAACCATAGGGAATTAGAACCGGGAAATTCAAGATGGAAGCAGGCATATGGGTGGGATCAGAGGAAAAATACAGGAACTATCAAAGGTGTTGGTATTTCTGCTTCTTAAATTCTAGGATGGGCTCAAAGGTGTTAGTTTTACTACCATGTCTTTGTATTATATTTACTTTTTTGATTATATGCTACATTTCAGTAAATAAACAAAAAATCATCATAAATTATGAGGTGGTGTTCAAGAGAAGGAAGAAAAAAAGAAGTAAAATCATTACAGCATATGATTAAAATGTTCCAATTGAGTTAGAAAAGCAAAACTAATTCAACGTAAAGTATTTGAAAATGAATTTTTGCTCAGATCAAAGAGAAGTCCACATGGGAAGGAGAAAGCCAAGGGAAATACAAAGAACTAAGTATAGAGGGCATGCAGACAGGCAAGCGCAAGGTTTTGGTCCTGGACAGGTCCCCTTGTTGCCCCAGGGATGTTATGAGAGAGTCTCCTGACACCCCAGGGGAGGGGAATAGGGGTTTCTCCTCAGCACAGGCTGATGTTGGGGCACCTGGAGAGAAGGCTCTTTCCAGACCAGCCTGCAGGGTCAGACAGTGCGGGAGCAACCCAGCTGGATAAAGGAAGAGGCATTTGATGAAGAGGCGACAGGTTTTGGAAGGGAAGCAGACATTTTTCTGAAATATCTTTAGGTTTGTAAACCTCATGATACTTTGTTAGCGAAGATTTCCCTGAGCACTCGGCGGAGAGTTGGGTTTTCAGAAGTCTCAGGGTGCACCCCGCCAACTATTTAGAGCAGTGGTTCTCAACCTTCTGGCCCTTTAAATACAGTTCCTCATGTTGTGACCCAACCATAAAATTATTTTCATTGTTACTTCATAACTGTAATGTTGCTACTGTTATGAATCATAATGTAAATATCTGATATTCAGGATGGTCTTAGGTGACCCCTGTGAAAGGGTCATTCGACCACGAAAGGGGTTGCAACCCACAGGTTGAGAACTGCTGATTTAGAGAGTGGATATAACTGGTTTCAGCAGAGCTAAATGAAAGTGTTGGTCCAATCTTTCTGCCCTGGATTTCTTCCTGTGACCTGAGGGCTACTGGTGAAAATCTATTAAAAGACTTCCTGATAATAACAAAAAAGAGTTGACATTTCACTTGGTCAAAATTGAAACCCAGAGGAATAGCCTCAATTTTTAGTGAGCTGGGATTGACACAGTGGCACCTCGCAGTCACGCAGCCCACACATCAGCCTTGATGCACAGCAGGCTGACCAGTGCACAGGGCATCTCGGGTTGGCCAGCAGGCAACACCCAACCAAATGTGCAATCAGCCACAGAGGGGACCCAGATGAGCACGTTCCTCCCATCTGGAGATGTTCACATCAGAAGCAGACCTCACACATGGGCTAGAGTGATGGGGATGCAGGACAGCCCTGTCTTATCAATGCTCAAGTAGAGTCAAAATCTATTCTTGTTTTAGGGAAACTTTAATTGCACGAATAGCCCTATGCATTTCGTATAACTGAGCCAGTTACATGAAATGCACAAGGAGATTCATGCTATAAAATCTCTGAACTTATTGAAAATCTGAAGGTTGATGTCTACGAACAATAGATCATGGAAAAGCAGTGACTTGCACTGGAACTGTATTTTTTAAGTTTTAAATTGTGCTCATATTTTGTATTTTTTTCATTTTCCCCAGTTAAATGAAGCTTAGGTGAGGTGGTCCTGCAGGATCCTTTTGTCCTTCCTCCCAGAAAACTGATGCCAATTCAGTCTTGTCAACACTAAGAATGTCCCTGGAGCTGAGGGATTAAGCTGGCGTTCAGGAGGCCCTCTCCTGTACAAAGACACCCTCAATGATGAGCACCAGGCCTGCATCCAGGCGTTGGAATTGCTGCCCAACACAGGGTGCTCGGCCTTGCCTCTGTGAGAGAGCGATGCGCTGTGTCTTTATAAGCAGGTAACTGAAGTTATATCCAATTTTTTTTAAAAAATCTGTCAAGGGCAACTCTATGTATTTTTAAGATTTTTTTAAAGGTAGTTTCTGTTTGAGCAGATGAAGCTGCCATCTTTAGTACTCAGAGACTTGGCCCCTGGCTCCAAGGTTCTAATAAAGTCAGCAGCCTGGTTCCAATGCCGGCACCACCATGGTGTCTCATGTTTGTTCTATTTCTTTCCCTCTTTGCAGAACCCCACCAGCCTCCTGGAACCCAAGGGAACCGGCTGAGAGAGAAAGGCAGAGACACTGGGGTAGAAACAGAGAGACACACACACACACAGATTCAGAAACAGAGAGAAGCACGCGAGGAATAAAGACCAGTTGTTGCCACATTTGTGCCACGTATCATGGACCAGGCTCCCACTTCTGGATGAGCACTTTATAACCATCATCTCACCCACTCCTCACAGCTGCCAAGGGTTGGCACGATTAGCCCATTTTACCAATAAGAAAGCTGATGCCTGGAAGCTGGGGCTCTGTACCCCACATCCCCTGGCCAGGAAGTGATGAGCCGGGTTGAACCTGGCTGTGTATCCAGAACTCATACTGGTCTCCACGATCATGCTTAGATCCCCTGTAACATAATCTAAATTAAAGGTCTCACTATCTCACGGGAGAATTTCTTTGGACTAGTCAAAACAGGAATTGTATTAGGCAGCATCCTTCCAAAATTACAAGTCATCTTGAATCAATTCTCTACAACAGAAAATTAAAACAAGTGTCATTTATCAACCAAAGTGAGACTAAAACAACTTTTGTCCTGCCAAAATTAACTTGGAAAAAAAGATCACTGTTATAAAGATCCTAAGACCATTTCTAAGCTTCTCAGTGTTGCCCAAACAGGAAAGAAAAATAAAATTAAAAGAGAAAACTAACACAAGTTTCCTGGAAGCATTAAAATGCAAAATAATTCTTTTGCCCTCCGCCCCCTCCAAATTGAATGTTGTTGACTCTTTCTTTATGTCAACAGACTCCAAGTCCAATTAAAAAGCCATCAGCCAGCCTCCCTGGGAGCAACCAAAGCCCTCCCAGGATCTGGCAGGCAGGGCCTCCACCTGCCTTGCCTGCAGAGGGCTCAAAGCTGGGGAGCCATGAGGTGCCATGAGAGGAGTGACAACGTACTTGTTCCAAGCAAGCCTTCACCAGGCTCCGTTTGCTGATTATGCGGGAAAGCGTGAGAAACGACTTTTTCCATCCTGGGGTAGACATGAAATGTCATGGGTACTGAGGACAGCTGTCTGCCCAATGTGGCAGGTATGACCTTCCATGAGCTTCTCCAAGCTCCCTCCATAAACACCCCCTGGGCATTGAAGCCTCAGTCCCAATGCTACCCACAATGTGGATGAAGCCACTCCAGTCCACTAAGCATGTCCTATCCACACTCCGGTACATCCAAGTAGATTTTCAGTAACTCACTCTGAGTCAAGCTGTTGGTTACAACACTCCATGTGTGTTCTCACCGATCCTCACAGCACTTACAGCATGTGCTTTTATTCACCACCCCCTCTCACTGATGAAGAAACTGGCTGAGCTGGGAGCCTAGGATGGAGAGCCCAGTCTGATTGCTTTCTCAGCCTGTCCCATCACCTCAGCCCAAAAATTGTTCATACGCTGATAAAAGCTGAACCTTAGCTATGGGTTTAAGTCTAATTTTTAGGTTTCCTAAATACAAACTGTTGATTGGCATGCCCTAACCTCAGCTGGTTCTGATTCCACATTCCTCTCCTTGAAGAGAACAGATTCACAAAGAACCAAGGCGATGGGTTGTTCTCAGATCTGGAAACACTTGAAAGGATGAGATGTTTTATATCCCTGGGCCCTCCCGCTGATGGATTAAGTGATCAGGAGGCAGAACAGCACTGCTCTGGAAGGGATCCAGCAGCTGCTCCATGAGGTTCCTTCTGAGAGGTGGGGTGATGCCCCGTGCCCATCAAAGCCCCTGTCACCATGTGTCCCAGATGAATGGGACTCTTCATTCACACTGCAGCTGAGGTTCAGAGGAAGTTGTATGCAAATGCCTTGTCAATAAAAATAAAGGAGAAAATACTTCACAACACCATGCTCTTGGGGTCAGATCAAAGCCTAATCTGTGGATTAATTATTTTTCTTCACAGAGTACTCAAGATCTACACTCCGTCCATGTCAGTTATCCAGTTATTCAGAAAATAACCATTTTTTCAGAAGGAACAAAATAAAAAAGCCACCAGCTAGCTCCATGAAAACTAAGCAGCAATTTAAGAGGGAAATTTCCATGTGTGTCCTAAATAACTGGTAGGCATGGGTCACAGAAGCAGAAGAAAACACATTCAATAGATAAAGATGGGTGGCAAACATCAGTAGAGCAGAAAGGGTACTATGAACAATCCTTCAGCCATTCCAGGAGAAAATAGTAATTTGGTGAACACTTGTCCCATTGAAAATACCTGTGACATTAATAAAATTGGGCATTACAAATGTTATATTCTGCTTTCTAAAGTCTTTTTTGGAAAGAGCTAACTGAGACTCCTATGGTAAATGGACATTTGAACTGATGGATTGCTTGAATTATTGACTGAAAAGAAGATTGTAAATGAAAAAATTACTAAATAAGGAAGGATGGGAGGAGAGCAGGAGGGAAGTAGGGAAAGTAACTAGCACATCAATATGAAAAGGAATTATTAGAATAAAGAGAAAGTGAATACTGGATGCATCTTTATCTTGCTTGAGTGATCCCACTTCATCAAATTGTGTATGATTATTAACCACCAAAATCTTCACATGTCGAATTCACTTTGCTTATAAAGCATTTGTTGGATGTGAATCACTTGTGACAAACATGTCAAAAGAGGTATGCTTCTGATGTTGTTTATTATAATATACTACAAATGCAAGAATCTATTGTACAATGCATTCACTCATTCATCTGACAAATATCTGTGAATGCCCCAAATGAGTGAAGAACTATTCTAGCATGGAGCAGTGGTGGAGGCCAGGGATGGATGGTTGGCAATGCTGCTGCCCTCTATGAGCCTCTCCTTGATGTATGAAGCTGTAGCTAGGGTGCAGCTCCCACAACATCATGGCTACCCTGTGCACGTAGTGAATTTTCTCCATAAGTTAAATTCCTAAATGGATGCCATTTGACCTGGAGACTCCAGGCCCATGTGGGAGGGTAGAAAAGAGCCTCATGTGGTCTAAAGAGCCAGGATGGATTTTAGCCCCTGATTTTGTCTGACCCTGGAAGATTTTCACAGAAATGGGCCCGGTCTTCTCAGTCCACTCAGCTCCTCCAGTCAGCAGCCAGGTTAAGGATGTCACTCAGGATTTGGAGGAAGAGCTGGCTCACTGGAAATATTTGTTCCTCTACCCCTCTGTCAGGGTGTGGGAGGCATTTGTTACCCCCAACCCCCCTCCCCACTCACAATGAATTTGTATCTTCAAGGACAACTCCCAACCACAGACCAAGTAGGCCCTTCCCAAGTGCAGTCTGTCCTGTCCCCACATCCTTGGGCTTTCTTAGGAATTGAGTTGTGTCCTCCCTGAATCCACACATTAAGCCCTAACCCCAAGTGTGGCTGTATTTGGAGACGATGCCTCTAAACACATAATTAAGATTACGTGAGGACATAAGTATGGGGCTTGATCAATATAACCAGGTCCTTATAAGAAGAGACAGCAGGAACTCTCTCTCTCTACATGGGCACTCATGGCAACTGGGCCATGTGAGGACACAGCCAGAGGCAAGCCAGGAAGAGAGTTCTCATCAGAGTTCAAATCTGCTGGAAACTTCACCCATAACCACCCATCCCTGGAACTGTGAAAAATAACTGCCTGCTCATAAGTCACCCAGGATGCGGTATTTTGTTACGGTGGATAAAGCTTACTAAGACAGGCCTGTAGATGGGAGGGTATGTGGCCTAAGAGTGGAAAATGGCCAAGGCTGAAGACAACACCACAGTGGGCATGATCCACCTGAGGAAGCAAAGAGACTCTGCTCAGATCTGGTGACCCAAGCAGCTGGAGTCTCAGACAGGCTCACAGGCAGATTGTGGGAGACAGACGGTCACTGAACTGGCAAATGCTGGTTCAGGGAGACAGTTATCTAGAGGGGGAAGATTCTAAGAGACACAGTTACCAAGATGGAGTAGGTGATGATTCTGGGGACAGACAGTTATCTGGGGGAGAAGTGATTCTGGGGACAGACAGTTCTCTGAGGGAGCAATAATTCTGAGAGACTGAACATCAAAGAGCTGAGTGCTGAGCTGTAGCCAAAAACAATGGAGGGTCACACAGCAGGAGATGTCGCCAGTATCAGAAAGTGACCTCACATTTCCAGGCAAGGCCTTTCCCACTCAGGAACGCAGTACATGGCCACTTCTGTCAGACCAGAAGATCCCAAGGAGTGTTGTAGTGCCTGTGCTGCAACACCTGCAGACCCCCTTCAGCAGCAAAAGAAGAGAAAAGGCCAAAACATGGGAATGCCTATGCCAAGGCATCTTTTGGGCGACCTTTATCTTCTTGTGGAGTATCTACCTGCCTACAGTTGTTCAAACATGGAGAATCGCTGCTGAATTGGATTCCAGGAGGGTCTTCCTTCAAACCTCCCCCACTGACCAGTCTCCACTGGCTAGATTGGTAGTCTGATGGGGTGATGCATTTCTGGTATAGCAAGAAGCACCTGTTTCACTGGGTTGGTATACCCCGCCTTCCCACTATGACATAACATATACTCACTCACAGTGTTCATCCTCCCCATTCTAATACCAGCCATACCTCAGCAAGGTGCATGTTTAATAACCAGGTTACCAGAACTTAGATGAAGGGCTGGGGTGAGGTGGACAGGGAGGGAGTAGCTGATTTGTAATGTTTGCCTATTTCCCTAGTGTAAACATCGCTATCACCTTGGCTACTAGTACAGGTCACTGAGTTGGGAAGAGATACAGGGGCAGTGCTCCTCCATCAATGCAAGCTGGCTGTAGCTTGAGGCCAGGATGGGGTAAGGCAGCTTGGTCTGGGCACAATATGTAAGGAGTGCCTCTTTCCAAGGCCATCCCTGAATGACCCTGAAAGGCATGACCCTTTAAATGATGGCCAGCCCCACTTGCCTTCCTGTGCTCTGGCCGATTCAAACTTTGGAAGCTAAGGCTGGAGATCCAGCACAACTTTGAGAGGCTGCTAAAATCCCAGGGAAGAGGACCTGCTTCTTTCACATATCCTCCAACCTGACTGCAGCCATGCTGCCACAGCTCAAAGGTGATATGGCCCCTCGGAAGCAGAAGAGAAGTCCTAAAAGGGGTATTTTAAATGCAGTCCAAGGCAGTGAGGGGGGGCAAGAAGGGAGGGAGCTTCTTGGCCAAACGAGCATCATTTCTGAAGAAAAGAATTGGAGAAGAAAGACAAACTGAAGCACTCTCTCTCCAGGACCACACCTGGATGGCAGAGCTGTTTACATGTGGACAGTGTCATCCTCTGCAATCCCACTTGAATGTTGTCTGGTTGTTGCTCTAACCCCAAGAAAGTCATCCTGAAGCTCAAAGAAACACACAGGGTCTCCCTCATGATAGCTGCCTGGCTGTGACAAGCCTGACAGTTTTGATCTTTTCCTCTTGAAACATAAACATCTTTATTTACTTTAAGATTCAGAGGAAAGAGCACGGAGTGGTGAGACATCAGACCCAGAGGCTGAGAAGGTCTCAGGCCAGCTGCTGGGTACTTAGGCTCGATGCCTGGCAGCTAGAGGGCCCTGGGTGGATGGAAACTGTGCCAACAACCCCAGGGGCAGTAGTTCCTCGTGTTGAAAAGAGATGGCAGGATGCTTCTGCAGGTTCCCCCCAGCTCTCCCACAATGCCCTCAGAAGGAACTGGTCAGTGCTGGATCGCTTGCAGCATCTCAGGGACGGGCTTCAGATGTGTAAGGGCAAATCTTCTCTGCTGGCTAGAAAGCCCAAATCAAAACGCAGCTTAAAAAATGTCCCCATGGGACATGTTTATAAACTCTCTAATTCTTTTTCGTGTCTCCACCAACACACTCAAGGAGACTGAGTTCATTTTGTAGTTTCAAGACAAAAACAGAGAAATTGTAATTACATTTAAAAATCAACAAGGGGTGGATGGTGGGCCAGGCACAGCCTCAGGGAAAGATGTGGCACTAGCTAGCACTGATGGGAAGCCCACAAGTCTAAATGCAAATCCTGCTCACTGCCTACCTGACCTCGAGAACATTCCTTAGGTTCTTTGAGTTTCTGCTTTTGCATCCAAAAATGGAGGTTATCATCACTCCCTTTAAGCTTGCCTTGAGGCTAGTATACGGTTAAATGTAGAAATGCCTATTATTTCTACCAAATAGTGGGCTTTGCATCATTAACCCTCCCCTTCATGGCTCCCCTTTCTTCTGCTTCTAAAACCTGAATTCACATGGTTAAGAATAAGGCCTTTGCTCATCAGACAGCCTGAGTTTTAGGTGTCATCTTTTGAGCAACTGTGGGGCCCAGACATGCATGGAACTGTTGGAGCCCTTGGTAATAGCATCCATGTCCTAATTTTGCTGTGAGAAGTAAATGAGATACTACATGGAAAAAGCTAGCACAAATTCGGCCGTAGTGAGCACTTGATAAATAGCAGCTACTGCTATCTTTCCTCAGAGGGAAATTTCATCAAAGATGGGTATTGTGCAACTTGCAATTTCTCTATTCGAAATGGATCAAGAATGTGGAATAAATCACCAAAATGTAACATTAGGAGATTTTATGAACATAGTGAGAAGTTCTGGTTAGGAATGCCTTATGTAAGGTTGTATAGTTCACAAATAGGTGCCTGAAGATGCTAATGGCCAGTAAGAGTCATGGTTTGTGCTATCGTTAAAGCTTGTTAATAATGTTTAGATTGATCTCTTCTTGCCCAAAGTAACAAGCTCATGAAACAAGTTATGAGCTAAGATAAGATCTAGATGCACATGCTTTTCCAAGACTATTACAAGTTGGTTTTTCTAATAAGCCTAACATCAAATCAATTATTACACAGTCATCAACCTAATAGGAAGCACTTTCCACCTTAGCACAATAAAAATAAGAGAACAGTAGAGAAAGAAGATATTCATAAATCTTAATTTTATTTCATTGAACATTTTCTTTCACTGTGACCACCCCAAAAGTGGAACTCTTGCTGTGACCCTGAGAGAACCACACTCAGCTGGATTAATCTGTATCAAATGTTAATTTTTTCCTATTGAAATCGTGTTTCCTGAAGATGTTTTGTTATTGAAAATATGTAGCCACAGACCAACAGGACCAAGAAAGGAATATCCAGCTTTAATCCTGCCCTGATTGGCATCCCCCAAGAGCTCTAAATAATTTAACAAAAGACTAAACTTCTAACAGCACAGGAATGACATGTACAGAAGCAGTCAAACAGGTGAGGAGCCCCACGGTGGGGCAAAGCCCACAGACCTCATCCTCTCTGAGGCTTCACTTTTCCTCACTAGATTCCCTTTTCTGTTTGAAAACAATCCTCCTGGTTTCATGGTCTCTCCCGCTACTGGTTTGTTTTATAATTTAATATATTAAGCTTGAAAAGCAGCTTGAGAGAAGGGAAAGCAACAGTGCCAGACTCTCCCGCAATCTCTCACCTTGGGAAGTAGGCAGGTGTGGGCAGTGAGGCACCAAGAACTCTCCACTATGTTGGGAATATGCTGGGGCCACTGCTCACATGCTGTCCATATTAACACAGACTCACTTGTGTGTTCATTCTTTTGGCAAAGGTGTTTATTTGGGGCACTTTTAATCTGTTGGGAAAAGAGATGTACAAAAACCCTCAATCCCTCTTTCCTGGGTGTTACCTTCTGGGTGGGAAAAAAAATGCCTTAAAAATAAACGTATGAATAAACAAATCATCTATATGCATGATAAAAAATACAAAAGAAATAGAGGGTGTCAGAGGGACAAGCTAGGTGGAAGCAGGGTGGTCTGGGCAGACTTCATGGAAAAGGTGGCATTTGGGAGAGAGGGGAAGAGTCCTGCAGGAAGGTGGGTGAGGAACAGTCAGGTGTGAACAGCCAGCACAAACGCACCAAGAAGGAGACGTTGGATGTGCTTAAGAAACCGCACAGGAAAGAGCTGGAAGGTGAGATGGAGAAGCCAAGGCCAAAGCCACCCATGGGAGGACAGGAGTTTTCTCTATGAGGGAAACCAGGGTCCTTGACACAACAATGTATCAGTGTAAACCGGTGGTTAAGAAAGTGATATTAATCACATTTAAAGCAGGAAGGAATGGTCTAGAAAGGCAGGTATCAAATGGAATGAAGAGAGGACCTTGCAGGGGTGAGAGGTACAGGGGCATTTTGTTCACCCTGCCCTTTCTCACGCAGACATCACCAGCCATGTAACAGCTGAACTGCAGGCTCTGGATCTGGGCAGCCTTGCTAGGATTCTGCTGGTCCTCCTTGCAAGAAGGCACAGAATCCCACCAAACAAGCAAGTATTTGGAAAAGCAGAGATACAGAACATGTTCAAACTCCTTTCATTATCATTGATTTCCTGAGTTCCAAGTGGAGTTTGCTCACGAATCCCAAATTTGCATGATCATGTTGAAGGAATCTACTGAGAACATCCAAAATGGCCATGAGATGGTGAACAACAAAATTATTACCACAACCCAAGTTTTTAAATTTTATGGGAACTTTATGATATACAATTTCTGTTAATAAGAGGAAAGATAAAGTTACATTAGTAAGTAAAAAAATTTAAAGAAGATGCAGAGCAATGCACCATTTGTGTAAAAGCATTTGTACCTGATGGTACATAAAAAGAAAATTATCTGGAAGATGCACAAAACCCAAGTAAAGTAGCTGTGTAACTTAAAATACAGGTTCAGCTGCCCGCCACAACAAGTCTAACTTGTGAGGCAGGAAATAGGTTTATTCAGGTGCCTCAACCTGGGAGAATGGTGGACTGCCATCTCAAAGACCAGCCACCTCCCTGCTCAAGCCATAGGTTCTTATAGGGATAGGGTGGAGGGAGCTTCTTTTGCTATCCAATTATCATGCTAATGTTTGGCTGCTCAGGCCCTATACATTCATCTTTCTAGCTTTTGGTGCACTCAGTGTAAGAACCTCCCATGCACCATCTTGGACAATGGGGGAGACTCCCAATGTTCCCTGTAAGGAGTGGTAGAGGTTACAGAACCTGAATATGTCTTTGCCCTCAGCCCATCTCCCCAGTCTGAACATAGTCTCTGCCCATCCCAGGGAACCAGTTGGAGTCCACAGGGCAACTCTGGATCTCAGTGCACCTACATCTTCTGCTCAGGCTGCATGGGCACATCTGGCCTGCCCCTCCAAAGTGATCCCTCACAGTGCTCACCCTGCAGCTGGCTGTCTGGGCTCTGACTGTTTGGCTATGGTAACAGCCAGAAGGGTGATTTTTTTTTTCTCCATATGCCCTTTTATTATTTTTTTGTCATTTTGAACTATGTATTTAAATTTTTAATTTAATGTTCTGAGGACAGCAATATTTCTTTTAATTGGAGATTAAAGACAGTTTTATTCATTTGTGAGGAAGAGTTCAGTGAGAAATAATTATTCAACCAATGATGTCACCTTCTTTCCTTGCATCTTGTCTACATGGCTTTCTAACAAAGGAGGCCCCTGCACTGAACAACCCTGGTGAGTTGATCAAAAAATAAATTCTAGCCCTGACTGGTTTGGCTCAGTGGACAGAGCATCGGCCTGCAGACTCAAGGGTCCCAGGTTTGATTCCAGTCAAGGGCATGTACCTTTGTTGCAGGCACATGCCCAGTAGGGGGTGTGCAGAAGGCAGCTGATCAATGCTTCTCTCTCATCGATGTTTCTAACTATCCCTCTCCCTTCCTCTCTGTAAAAAATCAATAAAAATTTTTTTAAAAAAAGGAATCCTACTGCTATTAATATTCTATACTATAGCATCCTTGTGCTACCTCCCTATAAATGTAATAAAGTGTGTCCCCACAAGGACATGCCAATCAATTCAAGGTCACACCTGCATAAATCTTAAGGTAATTTGGATTTTAGTTGCTAAGACCTAAAAGCTCCATAAAAAGTTTATTTTTCCTTAATAAGCTTGTTCTTCAGATTAGGACTGTGCCATAGACACTCTCAGAAATCCGTGCATTGTTTCTATTACAAGATGTTTTTAACGTTGCATTTTAGTTTCAATTATAATCAAAAAGAGAAGAACCTATTTTTGTCAGTGATTGATTAACAAGTCATTCTTCTGTTCCAAGCAAAGTACAGTTAACACCGTGGTGACTGACAGGATATTTTTCTATCGTTCAAAGAAGAGAGTGGCGAGGAGTTTTGTCAGCACATAACGCAGAGGATGTTTGCCAACAAGAAACAGGGCCCCGGAAGTCAGAATAATATTCACACTGTGAGCAGTCACTTAATTTAAATCAAACAACCACAGTGATGTTATTAATTTAAATATCACTGAGTGTAAAGCTTTATTTTGGGTCCGATTTTGAACGTTATGTGTATAAAGGCAAGTACAAATGGTTTATAGAAGCTTTACTTGTATACATCTTCAAAAACAGAAATTAAAATAAACATGTCAACACCAATACATGCTGAGAGAATGTGCCCCTGTATAGAGAGCCATTCATGTTCACACTGCTGAGTGTGAAATCTCTAGAAATTAAGGAAACCAGGACTCCCTTGTGAATTGCTAAGGCCTCCTTTAAGCAGAAAACAGAGGAAAGCCACCACATTGGTTGCATGAAGTTCAGATTTTATGCATTACTTTGAAAATATGGGGGAAAGGCCTCCTTCCTTCCATCTTCCATGCCCCTACCCAGGTCCAAGCGTCCAGACAGGGTTGTAGATACAATAGAATGCCGCTGCTCATCTAATATGAAGCACAAGCCATACTTGTTCATGCTCAACAATAATTCCCAACCATGTACCTCTTCCCTAACTTGTCCCAGGGGGTGACTAGTCAGAGGATAATGCATTTGGCCACAAGGGCCTAGAAAGGCTGGCTTCAACCAGTGAAGCTTTATTTTTCTGATGTAACAGGTGTCTTGTCTACTGGTGAGTGGCTCAAAAGCCTGCAAGTGCCGAGTCCAAATCTCTACACATCTCTTGGCCTCTCATTCCTGGTAGTCATCATGCCTCTTGCCCTTAAGATGGCAGTGGTATCTCATAGCACAAGTCTGCACTGTCAATGGGGACAAGGGGCTCCCTAAGGTGGAGACTCTGTCTATTTCTATGTCCAGACCAGGACACGTCCAGACCAGTGAGGATTTGTATCCTGGCCCTGTGGTGGCTCCTCCCGTTGTCACAGGAGGATGTGACAACCCTACCATTAAAGAGGCTTTCATTTTCCTTTTAAAAAGCCAGCTCATGCTGGCTGATAATTGTCAGAAATCTAAGAATTTTAGAGATGTCCAAAATTTATGAAAACAAACTAAAGGGTCATGAAAATGTGCTGGGAATATCAGCCTATTATATGCAATAACAAAAACACTCGTTTGGTGTATCCAATATTGTTTGGACAAGATTCAATTCTATTTTTAGGAGATTTCAATTTCCTTTCCCATAAACTCTATGAAATACAGTACGTGGCATATTTATAGTGACCCCTTTGAAGAGTGTTACACTTCTGGACCCTTTAATAAGTCTAAATGAGATGGTCTCCCCCTCACCTCACTGAGCAAATAAATAGACGGTCGTGACAATCATTGAAATTAGGCACTGTGTCCTTTTCCCTCCGTGTTTCACCATCTGAAGGTTTCCAGTTCTTATAACAAAAGCTCTCTAAAGTTGGTTCTAGGCAATAAAGACTATATGGAGGGCCATCTGGTGATTCCATTCAATTTATTTCTTTGACAAGACTTATAAATAAGAAAGCATAATTTCCAAAAGCAATCATCAGATTTACTATGCAAACTACCAGGCACAGCCCCTCTGCCCCTCTTCCCTTCTAGTACACATGCGGGGCCTGCTTACATCAGGAGCATTTTATAGCACCATGAACTTCCAAAGCACTCTGCAAAATTAACCAATTTATCTCTGAGAAAGGAAGGTAGTGGTACCCAAATGCAACCAAATAAACTGCTGGGGTTTTGTCACATCTGGGGGAAATTATACGGACTTGCCCTCTCTGTTTGCAGATATTTACTGCCACCCGTTTATATCCCTTGGGTACTTTCCATTTCACAGGAGGTGACCCCACGAGAAAAGACTTCCATACACTCCTCAAGGAGCAGCAGCTTCGTCTCCCAGTGCCTAAGCAAACAGGGAAGCCTCAGCCTTGTCCCTAAGGCACCCTGCCACAGTAGTATCCATCCTCCAACAAGCACCAGGATCTCAAATGTCCCGCAACGGGAATTGTCCCACTCCTCTGGGTGACTCAGAGCATCAAGGTGGGTATCATGGGATCCTGCTTGATTTTCTAAATTACACTCTTATCAGTCTCCAGAGCCACATGAGTAACACCTCTTATGGTGGCATAAACTTATCTCCAGGACCCTGCAATCATTGAAAATGGTTGGGAAATTTTTCATTTGGATTTCCTCCCTGGGACCGTGATAGTGAGATATGTCTTTTAAACAGTATCTTGCCCATCCACATGATGGATGCTATATACAAATACTACATATAGCTGATGCATTATAGAATTTCACTCTTGAAACCTATATAATTTCATTAACCAACTAGGGGCCACGTGTAGGAATTCATGCACCTTGGAAGGAACTTTGGGCCACAAGGCTGCAGTGGGCACAGGGGCCAGTCTCAGCCCATCCTCCAAGCCCCCACCCAGCCCCTCCTACCACCGCCCCAAATCCTCTGTCTGCCCTGCTGGCAGCCCCGCTCCCACTGCCACCACTCCCATGTGCTGAAGGTGCCAGCCCCGCTCGCACCCACTAATGGTGTGGAGCAATTAGGGCTGGCGCTGGCAACAGGTGTGAGAGGCAGATGCTGGCCCTGATGATCCCTCAGGAGCAGGGGGAAGTGCAGAAGCTCTGAGGGGTGATGAGGGCCAGCAACCACTGCTCGAACCCACTGATGGTACTAAGTGATCAGGGCTGACACTGGGTGCTGGTAATGGGTGTGAGTGACAGGCAGGACCACAGCTTGCAGAAGCAAAGAATTTTCAGTAACTACCAGAGGCTCACCCTGATGACAGCAACCAGCACCCCACCTTGGTCTGACACTCCTGCTCATCTGCTCCACCATCCTATTGTGGCCATTGCCCTCCATGTTCCACACTCTGCTGCCTGCTGCCCATGCTCACCATGATCAGTGCTTACCTCCTGGTGGTCAGCACACATTATGGCAACCGGTTGTTTGGTTGTTCTGCTGTTTAGTCTATTTGCATATTAGTCTTTTATTATATAGGATATTACCCCAAAAAATTTAATAAAAATTTTAACAAAGGATGAAGGATTGATATACACAACAGACTGTATGAATCTCAAGGGATTTATGCTGAGAGAAGAAAAAAGAAAACAAAAGCCAATTCTGAGAGGTTACATACTGTGTGATTCCATTTATGTCACATTCTGGAAACAACAGAATCCTGGAAAGGGGGGAACCGATTAGTGGTTTCCGGGGCTAAAGAGGGTGGGGCAGGAGGAAAGTGGCTTTGGCTGTAAGGGACAGTGCATCAGGTGGAATTCTGGTGCTAATGGAAGTGTCTATATTTTGATGAGGTTGTCCATATGCTAATCTACATGGTTGATAAAATGTTAGAGACATATATGTGCACACAAATGAGCACGTGCAAAATGGGGAAATTGGGGCAGGACCAGTGAGTTAACCAGTGGTGATGTCAGGCTGTGATTTTCCACTCCTGTTTTTATATATGTTTATTGTTGAGGGAAACATGGGTAAAAGGGATCCCTCTGTATTATTTAATTCTAGTGCATGTAATTCTACCATTATCTCAAAATAAAGGAAAACGTTTAATTTAAAATAAAAGTATACTGCATCTAGGATGTTGCTTGAATATTGGGCAGCATGCAATGCAGTCCATTAATATGCATTTGTTGTTGGAAATCCTGCCCTTTCACCCCTTATCCAGAGCAGAGACTGTGGTTCACACTATGACTCAGTATCCACAAGTACCTGCAGAACTAGCCAGGTGGGGTCAGGCAAATTCTTCCTTGTATATTTCTAAAGCATAGCTGTTGACTTCTGGTTTTCCTTTGACCAAAACTGACCTTACTTTTCTGTGAAAATGTGTTTAGAAGTAACTTTCATAGCATTATCAAATATCTTCTAGATTCAATGGGGAGAAATATTCCAGGAGCATTGACCCAATCTGAATACCTTGGGAGTATATCAGGAGCAGAAAGCTGGGACAGCCCATGGACAACACTAAGAGTCGTTTTTAACACAACAGCCAGAATCATCCCATAAGTGAGATGAGGCTACTCTTTCAACCCAGCACTCTCGATTTTTTTGTGTGTGTGTGTGTGTGTGTGTAAGAGCCCAAAGCATGACCACAACCACACAGTCCCACCCAGGTAGTGTCCATGGACCACCTTTCTAATGGCCTGCTGCACTCATCCACTCATTCATTCATTCCAGGAAGTGGCCTCTCTGTGTTTCATGGACAGTCACACTTCCACTCCAGGACCTTAGCACTTGCATCTCTCTACCTGGAAAGCTCATCCCCTCAATATATACAGGTCAAGAAAGATCCAGATTTGGGGTGACAGAAGTTTATACAAGAATGGGTCAGGGAAGAAAGGTAGGGGCATTTCAAGGGGAAAAAAACAATAAAATTTTGCACAACAGTGGATATTTATTTAGAACAAAAATCCTATATAATAAAAGCCTAGCATGCAAATTGTCCCCTTGGGTGGTCATTGACCGGGAGTTCAACCACTTGCTACGATCTATACTGACCACCAAGGAGTGGCACAGAACATGGCAGGCATTGGCAATGTGGCGCTGGCAGTGGGTGGCAGTGGAGGCACTCCTGGCCCTGATGGGCCCTGACTAGAGCAGGACCACAGCAAGATGGTGGGGCAGGTAAGCAGGTGGTGCCAGGCCAAGGCAGGTGCAAGTGGAGGGGGGGCAGGCAATTGCCCTGCCAATCGCCCCGCAGATGGTGGTCAGTGGCAGCAGGGGAAGGGGAGGGGGGTGTGAGCGGGTGGAGCCAGTCCAAGGCAGGGTGCCAGGCAGGGCTGCGAGGCTGTGAGGCTGGGGGCGTGAGCTGGGGCCCAATCTCTGTAGGCCACCCTGAAGGGCCCCACCATGCCCAAATTTCATGCACTGGGCCTCTAGTATAAAATAAATTAGAAATTTTAAGTTTGAAGTAGACACTGTATATCAGAAAACCCAAAATGATAACATATTAATCAACTGCCAGACACACTTCCATCACACCCTCTTCCCACATTGCTATCGCTTATTTTGTGACAGTGATTTACTGATCTCATTCTTCTACTGAGGGAACAATCGATGGTGGACCTGGCTGATTGAAGTGCATTTTGTAGCTTTGATGCACTTTGATGTAAACAGGTGGACTTGAGTTTTGTGGTAATGCAACAAGTCTGTGCTGCACAAGCAAATCCTGGTGAAGTCCATTTTGGACTATTTCCATTGAAAGAGAGAGAAACCTCCAGCATTTACGGTGGAGCATGAAACACAGAGAAGAACATTTCTGAAAGGTGGTGTTTCCTGTGTAGAATAAACCTGGAGGAAAAGCGAATGCCCTCCACCTGCATTGGTTGACAGTTGCCATTGGAAGAATGTCTGCCCCCTGCACTTCAGGCCTGATTGCCAGTGCAAGCATTCAGGGACACACTTGCTGTGAGCTGGTGCTCTGGCCCTGCCTCATCACATCCAACCTATATGGGGTGGCCCGTGGGTGACATTGAGCACATTCCAATCAAGCTGAGTGACTAGAGCAGGCAGTTCACAAATCCCTTCTTTTTTTTTTTTAATTTTTTTATTTATTTTTTATTTTTTTATTTTATTTTA
>PVJC01000165.1:59948-149948 GCA_004026665.1 Murina feae
GTACAAATATCTCTTTTTTCCCCTGCCCTTCCCCCAGCCTCCCCTTCCCCCCAGTGGTCTGTGTCCTTTGGTTATGCTTAAATGCATGCATAACAGTCCTTTGGTTGATCTATTACCCCCCCTCCCATCCCCCCTCTGTCCTTGTTGCTTTAATTTGACAGATTGTTTGATGCTGTTCTGCCTCTGAATCTGTTTCTGTGGTACATCTACACAATGGAATACTATGCTGCTGTGAAAAGGAAGGAGTTCCTAGCATTTGCAGTAGCATGGATGGAAATGGAGAACATAATGCTAAGTGAAATAAGCCAGTCAATGAAAGAAAAATACCACATGTCGTCACTCATCTATGGATAATAATAACCATTATGACCTGGTGAACAGGAACAAATCCCTTCTTCATAGTCAGTCACTAAACCCAACAAAGATGTCCCAACTAAACCTCAGGCCAAAATGTTCACTGCCCTCTGCATCACCCAGCTCAGTTTGACAGAGGGGAGGGAGTTTCAGAGTAGGGAGAGTCAGCCTGATGGTGAAGCCTCCATCCTGAGCACCATGAGGCCTATAACTAAAGCATTCTGTTTCCATCAAGAAACTTCTGGGAGCATCTTCCCCTCACCATTATCCCCATCTTCTCCTACTCTTTTTTTTCTCCTTGACACTTACATTGTCTAAAATCCTCTGTATTTTACATTCACATGCAATTGTTTCCCACTTCTAGAATGCTTTGGGGTTCATGCTCCATCTTGGAGCCTAGAAGAGCCCTGGTACATAGAAGTCCAGTTAATATTTGCTGCATAAATGGATCAATAACACCAATATCTCTAACTGGAGTTATGCGTGTGACGTATGTCCACATGCTGTGGCAGCGTGGACTCAGGTCACTCTGTTCAGTTGTGGGGATCACCTGCAGGGGTGACTTCACCTTTGGGCAATTTTAGGATCCTCAAAGAGTAAATAGAACCAGAACCTGAGAGAACTTGGGGCAGGGCCAGGAAGGGCCCGGGCACTGGAATCCTGCCAGGGAAGAGAGCCTGACAGCTCTGGGCACCTGCAGCCCTTGAAGCACCAGAGAGCAAGGGGCTTGGTCCCTGAAGACTCCTGCATTGTTGCATGACTGCTGCACCTCCGCTGTGACTACTTTGCACTTATGGTCCCTAAAAAGTGCAATGAATCTATTGTTGCCTGGCAGAGATGAGGCCGAGGCTCAGACCCCCACTCATGAGTAACAGCAACTCACAAAGAATAGACACTGCTGAAAAAGGTTACTTAGCTCTCCAGGATTGCACCAAACCGCAGCCCTGAGAGGAGGTGGAAATGCCCAGGCCCTTGCTGCTGACACGAATTTAACAAATTTGCAGTGCTCTTGAGCATTTTAAAAGCTCTGAGAAGTTCTGAGGAAAGATATACCTACGTAATTTAACCCAATGTTTCCCATGCTCACAATATTTCCTTGTGCTCGGGTGCTTTTTAAAACCTTCCTGAAGCCAGGGAACATGTGGGAAGTCCTGTTAGCACTAAATGTCGGATGAATTCCAGAAAAACTGTTATTAAGTTAATGGCACATATTACAGTTGTCAGCACCTGAGGATTAAGGAGATGTGATATTTAATTATCCCCTGTTCTACCCTATTTTCTTCAGACACTAAAGTGGAGTTTAGGAGAAGTGGTTTTCATGGAGAACTGAGCTGAAACAGAACACCATGGCCATGTTGACAAGAGAGAGGACAAAACCAGCACAGAAAGGCAGCTCTGGGTGAGCGGGCTGGTGCCCAACAGTCCTTCCCTATGTGCAGGAGTTGGGGACCGTGCCCCAAGGAGCCAAGCCCACCCCTCCCTTCCACACTGCTGTGTCTTCTGTTCAAAGCCCCAGGTCTCCCTCCACACAGATGTATGGGTGCTGAAACCCTTGGTACTTACTGTCTTTGGGCCTGAGCTCCCTCTGGCTCTGACTGACTGCGATTCAACACCTTCAGAATAGGAACTAGTGGAACCCTAACTTCAGCCCAGCACAGAAAGTCCAGACTGGGCCACCGCCCTGAACCCCCACTGAGCCACTTTCCTCAAAGATTTGCTGCAATTCTACCAAGGCCTGTTTCATCTCAGGTGGATAATTCCTCTCCGGGACTGTCACATCTGGGTCCTGCCCAGCACACTGGAAAGCTTAAGGGATGCTAGGCGGCCCCAATGTGCCAGGAACGAAGTCACTTCCCACCACTAGAATATAAAGTGTTTCTCACTATTTATCTGAACCACTTAAAAATAAGTTAGAGACATAAGACTTTTTTGTCCTAAATCCTTAATCAGAGATGCCCCCCTATATAGCACACAAAATCATTATCACACCAGAGGACTTTAACACTGATCAAATAGCAGTGCTTAGACTACAGTTCAGATTCAAATTTCCTCAATTGTCCCCAAAAATGTCATTTAGAGCTATTTTATTTTTCAATTCAATACAGGACCCAGCAAGGTCCAATAAAGGCACTTGGCTGCTTCTGCGTCTTCTCTTTCCTGGGCTTCCCCGCTCCCTCTTTTTATTATTTTGTCATTTCTGGTCTGGACATTTTTGATGAATGCTTCACAGTCTGATTAGTCTTTGTGTTTCCCCCTAATTTGAGTGAGTTTCAGTAAGAATTCAATGCACTACTCATTAAAATACCAACGGCATATTTCACAGACCTAGAACGAACTCTCCAAAAATTCATCTGGAATAAAAAAAGATCTCGAATAGCCAACAGCAATCCTGAGAAAGAAGAACAAAGTAGGTGGGATCTCTATACCAGATACCAAGCTGTATTACAAAGCCACTGTTCTCAAAACTGCCTGGTGCTGGCACAAGAACAGACATATAGACCAATGGAATAGAATAGAGAACCCAGAAATCGACCCGAACCAATATACTCAATTAAAATTTGACAAAGGAGGCAAGAATATACAATGGAGTCAAGAAAGCTTCTTCAATAAATGGTGTTGGGGAAATTGGACAGATAGATGCAAAACAATGAAACTAAACCACCAACTTATACCATATACAAAAATAAAGTCAAAATGGATAAAGGACTTAAATGTAAGATGGGAAACCATAAAAATACTAGAGAATTTAAAGGCAACAAAATCTCAGACATATGTCGAAGCAATTTCTTCACCGATACAGCTCCTAAGGCATTAAAAACTAAAGAGAAAATAAACAAATGGGACTACATCAAAATAAAAAGCTTCTGCCCAGCAAAAGAAACCATAAACAAAACAACAAAAAAGTCCACTGCATGGGAGAACATATTTGCCAATGTTATCACTGATAAAGGTTTAATCTCCAACATTTAAAGAGAACTCATACAACTTAATAAAATGAAGACAAACAATCCAATCAAAAAAAATGGGCAAAGGACCTAAATAGACACTTTTCAAAAGAGGACATTCAGAAAGCCAAGAGACATATGAAAACATGCTCAAAGTCACTAATCATCTGAGAAATGCAAATCAAAACAACAATGAGGTATCATCTCACACCTGTAAGAATGGCTATCATCAACAAATCAACAAACAACAAGTGCTGGCGAGGATGCAGGAAAAAAAAGGAACCCTCATGCACTGCTGTTGGGAATGCAGACTGGTGCAGTCACTATGGAAGACAATATGGAGTTTCCTCAAAAAGTCAAAAATGGAACTCCCATTTGACCCAGTGATCCCACTTCTAAGAGTTATCCCAAGAAACCAGAAACACCGATCAGAAAGGATATATGCATCCCTATGTTCATAGCAGCACAACTTACCATAGCTAAAATTTGGAAACAGCCTAAATGCCCATTAGTAGATGAATGGATTAGAAAACTGTGGTACATCTACACAATGGAATACTATGCTGCTATAAAAAAGAAGGAATTCTTACCATTTGCATCAGCATGGATGGAACTGGAGAGAATTATGCTAAGTGAAATAAGCCAGTCAATGAAAGGAAAATACCACATGGTCTCACTCATTTATGGATAATAAAGATCATTCTACACTGATGAACAAAAATATACACAGAGGCAGAACAGTATTGAACAGACTGTCAAACTACAGTGGGAAGACTGGGGAGGTTTGGAGGAGGAGTAATAGATCAACCGAAGGACTTGTATGCATACATATAAGCATAACCAATGGACATAAGACTGGGGAGTAGGGGAGGCTGGGGGAAGATCAAGGGGGGGGGGGGCGTGGTGAAGGAAACATATGTAGTACTCTTTGTAATACTTTAAGCAATAAAACAAAAAATTTTAAAAAATATATGGTCAGTAAGTATCATACATGGTTAATGTCCTGTCCTTCACAGTATATCTCCTCAAGGCATGTGGTATCCCTTGCTCCACCGCAGGTTGCTGTTTTGATCTTTTAGTTGAAGTGAACCAACTCAGGTACCAACCCTCAGGAGAAAGGTTGATAGTTCTGGCAATGGCATGCTATACAGGCATAAAAAAAGATCTCTGTGAGTTCATGTGATTCCAAGGTTTGTCTTTAAGCAGCTATTTAAAAAGTGTATCCCTGACTGGTATGGCTGGGGTGAGCATTGCCCCATGCACAAACAGGTCACTGGTTCAATTCCTGGATTTTGGACTCAATCCCCAGAAGGGGGCATGAGGAGGCAGCCAATTGATGTTTCTCTCTCCCCCTCTCCCTTCCTCTTTCTCAAAAATCCATAAAAATATATTTTTTAAAAAGTGTACTCAGTATGCTACATTTTCAAAAGGGATAGAAATACAAATAAACGTATAAATATAATTGCTTATTTTTGCAAAAAGTAGCATATGCAAGATACCTGAAAATAAAAATGCCCCATCAGAGATAGATGGGATGGGTGGAAGACACAGGAATCAGGCTGAGGTTTCTTTAAGAATTCTTTAGCATGTGGCATTAATTTTTGATATGCAAATGTTTTCCATAGTCAAAGGAGCAAAAATTAAATTTTAAAAAAGATTGAAAAGTTATTCTTACATTGAATTCACCAAGAAATAATAAAACTGATTCAATGCATAGCATAACTACAAAAAAAAGAAATGAAAAAAAGAACTTAACAGAATTGCTTTCTCTTGACCACTGGTGAGGCAGCACCAGTGCTGATGTAACAGTGAGCTCAGAGCTGCGGAGGACTGCTGTGTAAGGAATGGGCCATGTTTATCAGAGACAGAAAGAACAAAAATGGGAATGTGGGAAAGGGACACCTCTTTACTGTATGTCAGCTGGAGTTTTGATGGACATTCTAATTTCTTTGTCAGAATGTACCTCATGGCATGACAATCAGTTTCGCAGACCACACTGGTCAAATTGAGCAGGACATGGGGTTTTGTCTCAAGAAAAATATATTGCCTATGAAAGCAATTAGCATGAGTTGCCTGAGACCTGACTGGTCCTGGAGGGCAAGCAGACTGGGCTCTCAGTGACTTTGCACCGCCCTAGGCAGCAGGCAAGACTGTTTCAAGCTCTGTTCAGGGACAGAGCCATTGAAAGGATCTGAGGCAGCACCCGCTTCATGTTGGCCAGACACTTCCACTTTGTGTAACAACTGTGCAGCAGCAACAAGGCCAAATGTCCCGGGAATGGCATTTCATCTCAACAGATGTGGCTTAGAAGCATTTAAGTGGCACCTACTGAGAAGGTAATGGACTTATTTCCTGGGCTCTAAATCTTGACACAGCATTTACTATCTGGATTCAGATGAAGACCATGAAAACGTACAAACTCAGACATCTCTGTCAGACAGGCCATAAAAGGCTTGTGTTGAATAGCTTTTCAATATTCCCAGACTCTTTCCCCCCACTTTGAAAGTTAAGTGACGCCGTTAAGACTGGCAGGGTGATGGGATAGCAGATCAGTATTATCCCTCAGTTCTGACTGAGGTTTAATGAAGAGTGAGATGCAGGCAGGTGACATACAAATCCTGGTATTTTCATAATTACATGCAATATTTCACAGTGGGCTGTGCGTTAGCATCTCATCAGATATGCAATGCAATGGGGAAAAACTGTCATTCTCAGATTCCAACACACCTGGGTGCCATTTCCAGGTCTGCCATAGCCTCAGTGATATCTCAGTGACCCTGAGCAAGATGCTTAAATGTCTGAACCTCAGTTTGGTCATCTGTGAATAGGTAACTCTCTTTCTGCTTCATGGAGTTTTTGTGAAAGTTGAATGAGGCGATAGTTAACATGATCAGTAGATTCCTGACACCTAAGAAGCATTTGACAATTGTTAACTCCTTTCCTTCTATTTTCTAAGCCAGTCACTGCATGAGACAGACATTTTAGATAAAGTTCTGAAATGGAATGGCATGCCATCTATTTATCTAAGATAAAATATGGGCAACTGAATGTTGGACATTCTAATCTGTGGTACTTTCATCTAAACCTGAGCCATCATGCCCTGGCTCAATTGGTTGGAGCATCTTCCCATACTTCAAAAGGTTGTGGGTTCAATTCCCAGTCAGGGAACATACCTAAACTGCAGATCTGACCCCTTTTCCTGGTGATTATGGGGGGCAACCAATCAAGGTTTCTCTCTTACATCTCTCTCTCTCTCTAAAAATCAATAAAAACATAGCTTTGGGTGATGTAAAATAAGTACATAAATAAACCTGGGCCGACAGGTTTATTTGCACAAAGGCTCTTCCCGAATCCATACCTCCCACTGCTCATGGTGAAAAGCACCTCACCTTTTGTATGGTTTCCATGAGGTGAGCAGTTCTCACAACTCATGCCCCAGTGTTCCTGTCCACCTCTTCCAAATTTAACCATCAGCACTGACCAACACTAGAAGATCTTGTGTGTGTGTGTGTGTGTGTGTGTGTGTGTGTGGTTGGGAAAGAAACAAACTCTAAGTGAATATATTTACTCTAAGATGATACATTTCAAAAAACCTTACCTTAAGGTGAAAATAGTTGAAAATCGGAGTCTAAGATGACTTGGGATGTTGGACACTGATAAAAAAAATATGAAGCTGAAATTATAGATGACACATTAGCATGTTTTGTCCCCCTAGTGAATTCTTGGGGACACCAATCAATGAGTGCTTTTGATGCTCTCATGTCTTACTTAATGGAGTCATTTCAAGGGTGAATATTCTCCAAATGACATAGCAAAAAGAGCAGCAACTGTTTTGTCAGGTATGATAATAAACAACTCAAAGGGGATAATAATATCAGCAATAGGAGGTATATCCCAAATATTAAAATGCTGAATTATATTGCTGCTGTGAACCCTGGCATGGAAACTGTCATACACTGTATAAAGCAAAACAATCACAGTGAGGATCACTTACTCCTTTAGTTTACTTACTTTAAAAAAATGCACTTACATTTAAAAGACAAGGCTAATTAAGAAGTAAGTTTTAAGATCCGTGTCCACATGCAATAATACAGAAATCATGCTACACAGCTAAAAAGGTATCAACAAGATAGAGCCAAGTAGAGCCAAATGGGCATTGTTGTTTGGGAAATCTGCCCCCATGGACCTCAGTGGCCTTTTGAGGGAGACTGAAGTGGCCCTGAAATGGGATGGATGGCTCCTGACAGTGTATTCTCTGCAGATACCATATCACCATGGGGGCACAGTGAGGCCCATACAACAGTGTCCCCATCACTAGCTGTATGATTGGGGCAAAATTTTTATCCCCATCCTCCTCCATTTGCTCATGTCCAAGATGGGTTCATCCCACCTGCAGAGTTGCTATAAATCGTCAACTACAATGAGCTGGGCAACATGCTTGGAGCATGGGACCCCTCCCGGAATGGGGCCCCTGGAATCAATATTTAGGGACCTCTTGAGCCATTACTGGGACTGAGATTTCCATGGGTTTCCTTAGCACGGAGCGTTCGTGAGAGGTAATGAGCAGGGGACCTGCATGTGCCAGCAGCACATGAGCAATTCAGGATCCTGTCCTCCTCCACTTTCTACTGCAGGGCAAAAGTAGTTGTGCAGTATGTGCACCCTGTCTGAAATGTAACTCCACATAGACCTCTGAATGCAAATGAATGGGAGGTCAAGTTCACCATTCGTCACCCCAACAATGAAAACTTTGAAAGGTTCTGGAGGAAGCCTCAGAGGTGGCGGCAATGATTTATATTTAGGTGAAACCACTGACTGAAAGCACACTGAGCCTAGATACAATCCTGTTTCCTCCAAGAAAGTGGGGTGGGTGGGAAGACTGACATAGCTTGCTTGCATCATCCAGACACAGAACAGCAACCTCTGCCCCATCAAGCCAACCATCAGGAAAGTGAAGTATTGTCAACAAGCAGAGCTGTAAATAACACAAAGTTTCCATGTATAAAGAGGGGGGAAATATAGTGGCAATTTCAACCATTCCAAACATTAAGCTCATAAAATATTTTTGAGCAAATGACTCTGCTTTTAACAGTTATTTACTGGGTTTTATAGCCCAATGTTAACCAAAGTCATAAAAATATAATGACTTAGACTGTGCAAAAGTAACAGTGCTTTTCAATTTTCATTCCCAAAATAGCAATGCATGGTTTGAATGTTTAGTTGGGATTGTTTGAATGTCTCCAAAAATGTTATGTTTTGCTGTAGAAATTAGAATTAATTCAACAGAAAAATAAAAAGTATGACTTCTCTCTCCTCTTTCCCAACATCGAACTGACAACACTGCCCTTTGTCCTCTCCCCAACCAGGCACCAGCCCAGCTAATGAGGCTGTCCCAAGCAGGAGGCACAAACTAGAATAATTCTCCTGGAGTCACCTGATGGGTCCTCTCGTAGGAGAGGTTTCTGTTTTCAGCAGCTTGCTGGCAGAATTGACTGTTACTGCTAAGATTGGCATAAAATAAGGTTACTCTCAAGGTAGAAAATCCCCTCCAGAGGACAGGAAGTTTGTGCATCGCCTGGAACAGGAAGCGGGAAGTGATGTTCCTGCAGGTGCCTACAGAGCCTTTCCAGATCCTGATAAAGGGAGAAGGGACTCAGGCAATCTGACTGGATGCCTTCAGACCAACAATTCCAACTTAGTCTTCTATGGTCCCCATTTGCTATCTTGGACCCACCTAGTTCCTTTACTTCTAATTTCTTCCTTGCTCACTGCAGTCCTAGCTCCCAGATCCCTATAGGTGTGGCTCATGGTGACAGATGGTGGATGGTCTGAAGGCTCTGTTCTCAGAAAGACAGATGTGAGGGGAGGAAAGAATAAAGGCACCCATAGGTGCAAGACAAACTTCCTACTAATCCTGAAGATGAGCTGAGGGATTAGCTAGCATCCTCCTTGGAACCCCAAATCTTGAGGAAGAAACTAGCCATGATTTTTGCACAGGCACTGATGACCTGCTAGAACACAGAATAGTCTTTATCATAAATACTTTTCCAGGACCTTTCCCTCCACTCCAAGAACAACAAAATGCAGAAAGAAATCAATACTTGCCAAGCACTTGCTATGCTCCAGGGCCTGTGCTAAGAGTTGCCCCACTGCTCATCCCCTTGCATCGTTTCCTTGGGTGCTCAACGGGATGGAAGTGCCCAGCACTCAGAATGCTGATCACTAGGTTACCTGTCAGAGAGGCTAGCTGAGATTCCCAGCCATATCTTCCTGGTTCCTCATACCTTCTGAATCATGGCATGAGTTCTCCAGAAGGGACCACATCTTCATGACAAATGTAAGCTGAGGGGGATGATGTTTGAGCCTGGTCTACATGCAGGGAGCAAGAGGGAGAGAGCAACCTCATTCTAAAGTTGAGCCCCATCTGTTTCCAAGGTTGTTGCATATTTAAAAAGGTAGACTGAGGAGCAGTTAGACCCATGGAATCTCGCTCATTTCCCCCGGATGTGAAAGAAATAGCTCATCGAGGGATCTTCTCTCTCATGGCCACAGGTAGATGCTGAGTTATTCTCATTGTCAAACAAAACATTGTATCCACCACAAATACCTATGTGCAGACTAAGAAAAAGTACTTGCAATTTTCATGAAATAAATAATCCCCACTAATATTTTCCCTGTGCACAAAATGTCTTCATCATGATACAGCAGGTCACAGATTGCATGTTCTGTTTTGAGAGCTCTCTGAACTCCCACCTAGGAACTGAAGGCTGCAGTAAAGCTGCCACCTCTTTCCATGTAAATAAAATTCACCTGGACACGCTTTCTTAGTGCTCAGTGTGCAGAATAGCACAGTGGGGGTGAGGAGAGGGCTGCAGCTGGAGAGGACCTTGGCATCCTTCTGGCAGACCTTTCCCGCTTTGGAAGAGAAAATTGGCAGATATAGGAGCCCATCCAAGGCCGCCTCCCCACCCCCACCACCACCACCACCACCACCCCGCCCCGACTGAGGTGAGGATCTGGCCCTGCTGACACCCAATGCTGAACTCTTCTTCCTGTGTCACAAAAGTAAAATTATAAAAGCAAGAACCTAGGCATAGCATTTTAAGAGTATAAAACCACCCCAGCTAATAGAGACTTCTTAAAAATCTAGGTTCTAACATAACGTAATTTTGGGAAATGATCATTCTCCATATTGGACTATTAATTTATAAATGGGAAAAATTATCTTTGAGGACTATGCTTTCATGGTATTAATCAACAGATTAATATATATGTAGCTTATCAGAGTCCCTCACTCCTGGCACTAGTGGGAAGAGGCTCCATTTAGGCCCCCAGAAACTACCACTAGCTACAGAATTTCTAAAACCCTGCCAGAATGTCTGAGCCACCCGCTGCAGAAGTCATCAAGGTGTCCACTGATGCCCATTGCTGGTCTGCAGCTTCCTGAAGCAGAGACCACATGTTCGGCCACAGTTGAACATTTAATGAGCAGCTATTGAGGTATTTGATTGATGGGTGATGAATGGATCAGCCCAGTGGGTATATGAGTGAGGAAGTTTATCACCATTTATTGGGGCCAATGTGGATGTCTGCTTCTCCTTGGCAAAAATGGCAAAGACAAAGCTCAGGATGCCTGGCTCTTCCAGTCCATTTTTGTGGCCAGCACTTCATTGTAGGGTTTACTGAAAGGGGGCTGTGTGGACCAGACCTGGTTCTGAAAAAATCCAGAACTTCATCCTCACCCATCCTGAGGCATCCAAGTGTCTGTATGGAGAAGAGAGAGAACAACCCAAATCTTAAGTAACCACTGCCACTAGACTGGGATGAAAAGAGAGAGAAAAATGGATGAACTTTATTTACACTGGGTGGGCCAGGGAACAGCAGTGGCTGTACCTGCTTATGTAAATGATGTCCAAAGGAATGACCAGGGCTCAATAATCAATTACCTCACCATCCATACCAACAACAGTGGGGATATTTATAATTCTTACTCTTCTATGCCATCTCCTTTGAATTTCACAGGAACTTAAAGTCCGGGAACTCTGACCACACTGACTGCCCTAAGGAAAACTAGCCTCCAGGGGCAAAGGACCCTCCTCCACTCCATCACCACCTGACTCACCAGCATTGGTGGCCCCAAGGAGGCTATAGTTTGTCCTCGATAATTCTGGATGGCCTTAGACCGAAAACACGCAAAGGGATGCTGGGCATGGAAAGAGTAGAGGGCAGGAAGGGCCAGGAGACATCAAGATGGTTCTCCTCCAACATGGTTGTCAAAGTTTAAAGGGCTCTGATTTCAGTCAAGGTGACAGGAGGACAGAGAGTCAGTGCACCCAGATTAATCAGCCCAGTTAGTTTGTGCAGGATGGTTCCACTTAAAAGCAACACTTTGAAGAGCATTTTGGCTAAATCTCTTTCTTCATCCCCCCATGACAGACCTACATGTGCCATTGGTACTTGAGCCAAGAAGTTTCCAGGGTCTGTACTCCACAGGGCTCAACCTTGATTCTGAAATGGAAGCACCAGGACCTGAAGAGGAAAGGGAAAAGCAAGCAGCAGAATCCAGACAGGAACAGCCCCTGCACTCCCATAGCACCCAACAAGAGCAACCCTCTCCTCCCACAACCCGGACTCACAGCCTGGCTCCTTTCTGAGATCGGCAGGGCCTAATGGTCTCTCTGTTTCCTTTTTCTTTTCTCCTGTTTCACTTTTTCTAGCTCCACAGGCCCTGGAAGAGGCCTGGCTTCTAGAGCTCTGAGGATATAAACATCTGTTGTTGTAAATCAACAAGTGTATGTTGCTTTGTTCTCAGAGCCCCAACACGCTCACACATCAAGAAAGAGTTAAGAGCTCCTGATCCACACTCTACCTACCCTCTCAGCAAATAAGAGGAAAACTGAAATCCATGAAAGGAGGGATTTGGGGGAGAAGACAGTGCTTGGCTAAGACAGTGCTGTGCACTGGGGAGGGCAGGGACAGAGAGAAGAGGGGTCAGGGGAACCACTAGGAAGACTTGGGAAGTTTCTTCAGGAAGCATACTCTCCCTCCTTAATTCAACCCTGATGAGCTACAGAAATGCAGCTTCCAACAGGAAAAAGAAGGCCCTGCTATTTGTTCTAATGTAGCTCCTTGGCTGGTGGCTGTAGCTTACACATGACCATGATTCTGTTAACCACACAAGAATGTAATGCTCTGTGCCTCTCCTTCGTGGCTGTTTCAATCTCTCTCTAACCACAGCACAATTTCCTCTTCGACAGAAGCAGCGTCAGGATAAAGGCCTGCTCTAGCTCACATGTTACGGCACCAGACACATAACACTAGTGAATGAGTGATTAAGAAAGCCCATGGGATGACCACTGAGAGGAACAGTAGTAGTTATGAAATCAAAGTTTATAAAACAATTTTATTTGCTCAAATTAAACAAAGGAGAATCTGTAAACAAGCACACTGGAGGTTCAAATATTGACGAGTTGTGATTGTTCGTGTCCATGGTGGGACAACCTCAGATGCTGCAGAACCTTCGGATCCTGCCAAAGGCAGTTTCAAAATCCAAATATCCACGGCAGAATCTGGCTGTAGGACACTGGAAGGTTTTAACTTGACACTGTGTTTTCTATCCATCATAGCCCTTTTGTGATGACTATATAATATCTCTGTGAATGTCTTTATAATAAGCTTCCATATTAATTTGATGAAATCATATGATGTGCTGCTTGCCTATTATAACCTAATTCTGTAATACAAATTAGACCCGCCTTCAATGTCTTTGAAAAGCAGTGTGTTAAAATGGTATGTACAGGTTAAAAGATACAGATTCAGAACACCAGGATTTACAAGAATTATCACACAGACTTTGATAGAGCCCTGGACTGATTCAAAAGAGCAAGTTTCATATGAAGCTGTCTCATTCCCTTTGAAAGTGCCTTGATCTCCTCACAGTCATCTATTAATTATATTACAGATAAGGTAAATAAAAGTGTTGCAATATGGAGATCACAGCCTTCTTTTTTCTTGTGCAGACGAAAGGTATGGCTCCTGTGAAGTCTGTGGGCAATGAGGGATGATAAAGGTATTCTAGAACCAAAAGGCTATATTTATTTTGACACATGATGGAAAGATCTGAAGTTCAAGAGCTGAAAGGGAGCAGCACAGATGCGGCCTGAGGAAGGAGATCCAGGAAAGATCCAGATCTCCGACCGCAGCAAGCACTTGGGGAAATCTTAGTTTTAGGAACATTTTGATTGTTTCTGTTGTTGTTTATATTTTAGTAAATTTTTATTTTTAGAGTAATTTTCATTTCACAGCAACATTAAATTGAAGTGCAACAACTTTCCATATACCCTGCCTCACACATGCACAGCCTTCCCCTCCGTTCACATCCCACACCAGAGTGGTGTCTTATTACTATCAATAAACTTACATGGATGAATCATTATCACCCAAATCCATAGTTTACATCGGGTCCTTTTAAATTACTTTAGTTATACAAATCATGGTATATGCCCTAAAGAGTGGTGGAGTATCCTCCACATCTGTGCCTGCACTGGGCAGACATGAGATATTCCCCAGGGGCCCCATCACTCACAACCACATGTTCAGTGGGTATGCTACTGATGTTTTCCCATGGCTAAGGAGATTGGGAATCTCTGTTCTAAAATTTTAGAGAGGAAAATACCTTCTCTGATCTATGAATTCGAATTTTAGAATCCCCACAATAACTGATTAATGTGATTAGTCAGATTTGTCTTTTGGGAAAATGGGGAGCATCAAGGATGAGTTTTAGGTTTGGGCCCAAGTCCTTTGATCTGTGCACCCTCATCACCTGGCCCAGAGGCTGATACGTAACAGTTTAAACAAGTGTTTGTTGATTGAATGGGTCTTATGTCATGTTTTTTATGCCCTTGGATGATTTTGGGTTCAGTCATTTCACCTATATTAAATCTTGGTGTTGGTGCATTTGCTTCTACTTCTCACATTCCTGGTTTTATATGTATAATTTATCAACCTTTTGGTAAGTGTGTCTTTACTGTAAACATGTGAGGCCATTTTTAGAGATAGATGGAGCACAGGAAATAAACAAGCAAATGTATGCTTTAGGTATCGACATTAGGCAGAATGTATTGCACTTAAGTAGAAGTCAAGTCCACAGCCTTGTGTTTAACTGTAAGTGATTATGGGTTTTGATTGCTTCAGCTTGATGTGCCTTACAGAGCTATTCAGAAACCCCACTCCTTTTGGGGTCTAGGGGGCTCTGAATGAATTATCTCCTCGCACAGGGTTTCCTGTGACTCATGCACTCATTCATTCTGCATGTGCATGTCAGGTGCCTGCATAGTCCAGATGCCAGAGGAAAACTCTGGACCAGAGAGTCTTGGCCCCAACCCAGAGGGTGGGTTCTCAGTCTCCCCAGAAACAGATAATGAGTTAAAAGGATTGTGAAGCTGGTGGTTGTGAATCTGTGCAAATGAGTTAGTAGAGTCAGGATGAAAATGTTTCCAGAAAATGAGTTTTACCAAAAAGCAACTCAGGGCCAATTTTGGACAGGTTAAGGCATATTTCAGGTTAAAAGAAATTGTTTAGAAGGTTGAGAAAGAAATGATTACTTCTGGACAAAGACTTTTCTACCACACTCTTAGAAAGCATGAAAGTAAAGACAGTCATGAGAACAATGGAAAGGTAAGAAATGGCTACAAAGCCAAACCCTGGTCCTTGGAGAATGAAGAGAATGGGCCATGGCACTCAAGTGGTGAAGAGTCTAAAAGAGGCTGGCTGACTTCTGTGTTGCCCACGTCGAGTTTTGTGTTGCAATATTGAGGAGAGCTGGGGAGGAAGGGGGTGCCTACTCAAGGCTTCCCTCTTTCAGCCAACCGGCTCACATCTGTAAGGAAAACCTTGGGAGTCTGGAGATGTCCATCTCCACACAAAGAGAAGTGAGAGGAAAGTCATACTCCCTTGAATCTCCATCATCTTCCCCCCAAAAAAATCCCAAATAAAAATAAGTGAAATAAAGTTCTTGCTATAGAAATCCAGCTTCAGGACCTGACTTCGGTGCTGCTTCTACCCATAATGCCACTGAGCTCCAGCCTGGAGATTCCAGAACTATCTAAGACTGATCACCCCCATTGCTTCATAAAAGTGGAAAGCCTGAGACCCCAGGAAGAGGTGGAAAAAATTTTTATCATGCAAAACTGCTTTGTCGTTATGGCGTTTTGTTTTATTTATGTCTTGTTTATACCAAGCCATAATGATAAAGTTCAACAATTATACATTTGTAGATACAGAGAAGCAAATTTTATAAAGATTTGTTTAGCTAGCTAATTAATTTTGATCTTTTCATTAGGCGGGGGGGGGAAGCTAAGTGGATGCCAGTTGACTGCAGTGGACACAGCCTAGGAAGCTTTATAATCTCACAACCGTCTGTTATCAATGCAACGATGACATTTTGGATGAAAAAATCAATGTTTCCCTTTGCTCCTTTTAACCTATTGAGCCATCTCCTTCCTTTCCCAGACTCAGATAACATAACTCACCATGAAAGCCAGACAGAAACGGCCTTGGGCATGTCCACAGGAAAGTCAAATCCATGCCATAGCACAAGGGCTGTGTCCTCCTGCAAAACCTGTGTTACCCCAGTGACCCAATCACACCTTTCAATTCTCCGCATTAATTCTTAAAACTCCCCAGGTAAAGAATCGAGCTGATTCTGTTAATAATGCAAGAAGGAGTGAGTGCCAGGTGGGCAGTTCTGGGGAAAGGGGTTACAACTCTATTAAATGGATGCCAGACCTGCTTGAGCAGGAACTGCTGAGGGCAATGTGATGTGAGTGTTGCCCTCTCCGCTTGTCAACTGAGTGTGTATCAGCCAGGGTGCTTTTCCAAGCTCCAGGCCCTTTCCCCCTCCCAACACTGACATAAAAGTCATGTACCCTCAGCTTATGGGTACGTGAAGGCTCTGGAGCCAACAGCAGGGATGTGTGGTGGACATGGTGATGCCATTCAGATGCCCCATGAGGACAAGAGGAACTCTCCTGATTATTGAGTCCTGCCCAGACAGCCTCAGCCTTTGGGTCTCCGTCTGCCTAAGAGAGCACTTCACCCAAAGTAAGCCCTCCTGTGACTCCATCATAGAATGTATTGATAAGACAAAAACCAGGTCCTTGGCCCCATCCCTGTGAGCACCCTTCTGAGCTTCCCTGAGGCTGGCATCCTGCCCCTGCACAGATGTTCATCGACAGGGCACATCCATCTTCGTCTCAGTATAAGCTGTCCTGCATGAGGTTCAAAGCATAATTCTACCATCTATAAACTGTGTCTCCTGGCAAGTTGCTTAGCCTCTTCTCACTGCAGTTTCCTCACATGTACAGTGGGAATAACAATGGTGCCTACTTCTTAAGGTGTCCATGATGATGCATGACAGTGCTTGTTACTCCTCCCACCATCCAGGAATTTAACTGCTAAAAATATATGATACCACTGCATACAAGATTGTGTGGGGGCCTGAGTGGGTTATTGCTGTAAAAGGCAGGCTTTCCTCCCATTTCTGACATGGACACTTCATGCCCTTTCTTATAAACCACAGTGAAAAGTGTGTGTGTGTGTGTGTGTGTGTTAAAGGTTTCCACAGTGATCTGAGTACGAGATGGTGGATGGGACCAGGTCCAGGGTGGTAGATGGGGTTTGGGAAAAGGTCAGAAGTGGTGGGATTTGGTGATGATGTTGGATGTAGAGACAACATGGTTTACTGACCTATAGGCTGTGGGGTGAAGGAAAGAGAAAGGTTAAAGATAGCCCCTAGGTTCCTGCACACCTAGGGTAACAGCAATCTGGTTTCTTTCACAGGGGACAGGTATGGGGCAGCTCTGGGGTGGAGGGGATCAAAGCCTCTCCATGGACACTTCAGTTAGACACTCCATCTAGAGACCTGCAGAGGGCAGTGAGTGAGCCCCAGGCGATAGGACACATACCTGGGCTCATCTGCACATGGATGCTATTTAAAGTCATTAAGTGGATGAGATCACCTAGGGAGAGTAGAATTAGAGACAGGAGATGATCCATGAAATGCCCCAGAATCAGTGGCCAGGAAGGCCAATGGAAATGCCTGGAAGGAGATGGCCAGAAAGGGTAGGGAAAGTAAAAGCCGCCCTGGGAGCCAAGTTGGAAAGAGCTTTCCAGCTCCCAGGACTCTGAGGTCGGCTCTGCCAAATGTGGAGAGAGGCAGAAGGGAAAGGAAGCAAAGAGGCAATGAACTATCCTGTTTGCACAATGGAGGTGTTGGTGAGCTCAGTGGGAGCTGGGTAGGTGCAAGATGATGACTATAGCCCCATTGGAGGGAACTTGGAAGAGAATGGATGGTGGCAAAGTAGACACCGAGTTAGAGAAGTTTTTGAATATGTTTTGAACGATGACACCGTTAAATGGGGACATGAAATTAAGACAGCAGGGCATTTGTTTGTTCATTTTAGAAAGGAGATATTAGAGTGTTATGTTCATATGCATATGAAAATGACACAGGAGAAAAAAATAAACAATGTAGAAAAGAAAGGTTGCGCGTGGCAAAGCCAGTTGAGTTTTTAAAGGAAGGAAAGACACAGGGTCCCCAGCAGCGAGGGGATCTGGTCTCAGGCAGGACACTTCCTCCCCTTCCCCTCATCACAGGAGAGGGTATATCAGTGGTAGCCAATAAAGGGATCCCAGGCTCAGACAAGGAGGTTCTTATCTGATTAGGGAGTAGCGGGTGGTTTGAGCCTTTAAGAGGGAGACATGTGAAGTTGCTGCATTCATGGGAGAGTAAATTCATAAGGTGTAAAGACTGGAGACTGTACTTCCATTTCAACAATGGCTCACCATGGCCAACCACGGGCTTTAAAGGGCTCCCCATAGGAGCACTGTTCTTCAGTGTGTCCTTTCTTGTTCCACATCCTTCAGTAGGTAGAATGACTAGAAGGAAAAGGTGGATGGACACTATGACTAACACCTCAGTCTCTCTGCCCACCTGCCCACCTGCTCCAGAGACTTCCCTCCCTCCTAAAGACAGAGTGTTCTGGCTACCTCGAACCTGACAGAGCAACATGCTTGCCTTTGTGGTCTGCATGACAAGCTCCACAGGGCATGGGTCAGTGTGACCCTAAAAGAATAATTTCCCCGCATTCTCATGAGTGTTGTTATCCACCTGTGATGCACACCCACGATGGTGCGAGAGTGGATCTGAACGTGACCTCCTGTGCTCGCCCTGCACTTCCCGCATGGACTGGAATGTATATGCATAGGAATTGTGTCTGGCTTTAAAGGACATTCTGGGTATAAATATCAATCTCAGAAAAATCCTGTGCAGTTATGTTTGTAGCTTGAAGGGAAATTTATTCCAAAAATATTTGCAATATTACATTTTTTCTGATTACAGAACTCCTCTTTCTCATTAAAAAATGATGGACCAGCCCTAGCTGGTTTGGCACAGTAGATAGAACATCGGCCTGCATTCTCCCTCATCATCTCTCTCCCTTTCTCTCTCTCTCTCTCTCTCTCTCTCTCTCTCTCTCTCTCTCTCTCTCTCTTTCTCTCTCCCTTTCTCTTTGAAATCAATAAAAATAAATTTTTTAAAAAATGATGTCCCAGCATGTCTCAGTGGTTGAGCATCAACCTATGGACCAAGAGGTCATGGTTCAATTCCTCGTCAGGCACATGCCCTGGTTGTGGGTTTGACTCCCAATGGATATCATACAGGAGGCATCCAGTCAATGATTCCAAGGACTTCCCAAGGAGGGAAAAGGCAACTGATCAGCCTTGCATCTTTGTGAATTTTCATAGCCCCAGTGTGAAGTGTGAGCTAGCCCTGGTTTCATTCATAACCTTGACCTGGTATTTTCTTGCAACTGATTTAAAAGACATCAGCTCCTGCAAGCTCCTTGGTGGGATATTAGGCAAAACTTTGAAAAGAAAACAGGAGAAAAAGAATTATGCCAAGAGAGACATGGAAAGGAAAGCAGACCCCAAATGGCAGCTTTCCCCGCTTTCCTCCGCAAAATCAACAGACCCTCTGGTTCTTTGCTCCTCAGTGCCTGGCCTGCCATCAAGCTTTACATGGTGCCTGTGAGTTAACATCAGGTCAGTGAGTGGCCAGCCTGCAGGCGGGCCCGGTTCACATACACGTCTGGTGAAAACTCCATCGTAGGTGGTAGTGGCCATTGCTTTCATGGCTCCTCTTGATCCAAGCCAACCCCAGAACCCTCACCACAGGGGAATGGTTCCCACGGTTTACATTCCTACCCTGTTGATGCTCCTGAGCCTTCCAGAAAACAGACCATAGGTGGAGATGTCCCTTCTCATCTTGGGCAGTGCTCAGACCCACACACATAGTTTATACAGGAGCTGAATTATCTCCCTTTGTTCTCCTGCTCAGAGACTGTGGAACAGGATAAAACTCCATGGCATGGAATTACAATGTGAGGCAGGTGCTGCTCTCTGAGGATCCTGTCCCATGTGGGTCGTAAGGTTTCCAGAAGCTGCTTCCCACTTCAAAGTTCCTTTCAGTCCCCATCCAAAAAACATGACATCAAGACATCAGCTCCTGCAAGCTCCTTGGTGGGAAATTAGGCAAATTGATTTGGTAACATTCCTGTTTGGTGTACATGCCAGTTGTAAGGAAATTTGCATTGCCACCTTTTTGCAATGATTAATTACAACAATAATTGTAACCGGACACAGCAATTGGGAATCAGGTAGAATTTAGGGACCTTTGACTCCCTGTGAACTAAACACCCTTATTGGAGATGATCCCAAGGGTAAAGTCCAAATACCACCTCACTCTTGCCACTCTGGGCTAAAGCCAAGCACAAAGGCCTGGCACAGGCTGGTGTGGAGAGGACTTGTTCCTTCTCTCTTTGCTGTACTCCAAAATGCCCTCTAGCCATTACCAAGTGGGTAGGTCCTCAGAGCGGAAAAGACAGCATCCCAAGAAACATGAGTTTGGATGAACACAGCATTCATTCTCCAACAGGGATATCTCAAAACTCTGTAGAGAGCTGGTGTCTGGAATATAGACAGTGATGAAGCAAGCAAGGTCATGAACTGAGAAGCCCCTGAGAGTGGTCACCTGTGTGCCCTCAAAGGCAGGTGCAGATCAAGCTTGCCATTAGAGGGCACAGGAGACACTAACTAGATGGACACAGAGATAACAGTGTATTCTCAGAAGGTCCTTTGGAGGAAATACATTTTATTTTGTGGCTTAATGTTATTTGCCACTGATGAAAGCCTATGCTGGAATCAGGGAGCCTCAATCGCCCAAGCTTGGGTGTTTGGGGAATACTCCCATGACAGAAAGTTGGTCTCTAACATAATCCCCACTACAATAGATCACATCTGGGTCCACAAAGTTATTCACCCTTCAACTCATCCTTAGGGTCAAAGACGAATCACCACAATGGAACCATCGGTCTGCCCCCAAATAAGATTATGCAAGCATCCTTATATGATTGACATAACATTTCCATCTATGAGAAAGATCAGCTGTCTATCTGAATTGGGAACTGGCTCATCTTCCATTGGCTATGGTGCATTATTAAAAAGACTCGTAAAACTTTAATATTTATTTCATGTTCTGTTATTAAGACACACATCTTGGACACATCACCGGAGACAAGAAAGAAATAAATTATTGTACTTGTTTTGTAGTGACCTGAATTTACCATCAGATGTGAAAGTCATGACATGAAGTTTTGGTAGAGAGATAAAAGCTGGACCACATGCCGCACGATATCCGCGGCAGATGTGATCTTCAGAGGGGCGATGGCATTTCCTCCAAATGGGTGGATGTGCTCCTCCAACGTGGATGTTAACATGATTAGCAATGAAAGTATGCTTTGTTCCCTTGCCTTCACATGGTCTCAATATTGGCAGTTATCGCTTACTTGTATTTTTTAAATCAAACATGATCCCGTCCCATGGACAGATGCTGCCTCAGTGCCATTTAGAGCTCAACCATACGGACAGCTGTTCATAAATTTCCAGGTCCATGTGCTAAAAATAAGTGCAGTGGGGTCTATGCTTTTCCTTTTTACTTAATCCAACTATATACCTATGCATCCATGCATTCCTACACATACATTGAATAACTGGCTTTCTCTGTTGGTTCCTATGGTTTTCAGCCCTAGGACGATTTTTCTTAGCGCCCACACCCCTACGCATAGCTGTCTGCCCCCAGATACCCATTAACTGACTGCAAACACAACTTTATTGAGAAATGACTGCAAGTTTATTAAGCAACTGGATTTACAAGCAATAACATAATCAATATAACATTAATATAGCACATAATTAAATAAGATTCTGACAAGGTCCTGCCTATATCCTGAAATATACAGAAGTTAATTGTTTTCACTGATGGCATTAACCGGAGGGATTTGAGATTAATCTTAAAAGAACAGAATCCCCAGTTGTTCTTATTTTTAAATTATTTCGTGGATGCGAAGAGGAAGCCATCCCCACACCCAAAGGAATGTTGTATCAGCAGGAGCCCCCGAAAACCTCTCTCTCCCAGGCCCTGGGGGATGGCAGTCCCTTGGCTGACTGATGCTCTCAGGATGGATGAAAGGGCAAAATGCAAGTAACAAATTACATGTAATGTGTTTCTCACCAGTAGAAAGAAGGCCGACCACCGCAGGCTCTTGGACAGCTACCACAGAATGGGCCCCATCTGCTCCAACATGGAAGCCCACAAACTGCTGGAGTGAAACCAGCAGTGTTGTCTCCAGTCATGTGTTCACGTTTAAAATCAGGGAAATCCCTCAGAATGCTCTGCAACAGGCCCAGAAAGCAAAATAGTAAGAGAAGGAAGCAGGTGAAGTGAAGTGGAAAGGAGCATGGCGTTTGAAAGATAAACACTGTGGATAGGAGTGTCCTAGGGAAGGAGGCCATTCACTTGCTGCTTCCACACACCTCTCACTTAGCTCCATGTGGCTCCCCAGGGAGCTCCTTGCCTCTGTAACTTCAGTCACTTGGAAATTCATTGCTCTCACATTCTGTTCCCTTCATTACCACCTCTCCTGCCACCAAAATGAAGGGTTTACGCTAAAGCTAGTGTTGTCCGCAAATATAGGCTTGTACAAAACCATCTGAAAGCCACTTAGCACGAAATTCAACTAGACATGATGAGGAAAGGGGTCACTTGTACCCAGGATCCCTTCCATGGCACCAGCTGGTTGCTCTGCAGAAAGGGCCCACCTGAGAAGGTCCGAGTCTCAGAGGAAAAGCAAAGCACCGGAAGTCTCAGAACACATTTAGATACCAAGCCCAGGACTGATCAACACAAAGCAGTTTCTATGAGCTGGATTGATTTCAGAAGCTCGTGTGCAGTCTGTCTAAGAATGTCCTGGAAGCTCAGGATTTCAGGAATAAGAAGCTGCTCACATGCGTTGGGCATAGAAATGGTGTTGTCTGGATCTGGACCACAGTGATGGTGAGTCAGCATTGTAACAGCAAAGTCAACCAGGCTGGGAGGCCAGGAGACAGAGGTGACACAGATGGCAGCCACTCTGGCCCAATTCTAACTGGCCCAGTGACAACTGCCTGATGGATCATGCCAGTCACGGGGGATGAAGGCTGACCACAGGACAAGAGGAGTAGGTGGGTCCACTTGAGGCAGAAGTTGAATCTGCGGTGCATGGGCCAAGCCCTGGAGACCAGGAGGTGGCCGCTAAATCTGCTGCTACACCCACTTCACTCCACATCTCCCCAGCTTCCGCCTCTCTGGTCAATGCAGGTATCTACACTTCCTGAAGTCCTGTGGGATGTGCTGACACAGGGCCTCAGGTGACCTTGTACAAGGTTCACATGCTTACACTGGTTGGACCTTTTTCCTTCTCAGCATCCTCGGACAGAGATTTGTGAGTCCTGAGAACATTCACTTGACCTTGTGGGATTCATTCTCCTGCCTGTATACTGAGGGTTTTATACCAGGAGTCTATGAATATGAGACAGAAAGTTTGGGACAGGAAAATTTCTCCAGGTAAACATAGCTCCCCTCTGATAAATAGGGGTGTGGGCTTAAACTACGGGGTTGGCAGCTACACTGACCACATTGGCAATGTTGATCCTTCCCTCTTGTTCTGCACCTTCCTCAGGCCACCACGGGCACGGGCACACACACACACACACACACACACACAAACATCTCACACATGCTTCATTTCAGTAAATTATAAGCCCTTAAAATTGAGGTACCATTTAGAATTTCAGTAGATCTCTCATATCACAACACAAAATTTACAATCCTGGGGTGGATAGGCTGTGCCACCACCTCCTCCAAGCCCATGGTCTGCACTCACTGGCTCCCACAAAGCCTTGGAACCAGCCTAGACACATTCAGGGATGCTCTGCTGGTGTGACAGGAGCCACAGGGGGTTTGGGAGAGAGGCGAAGAAACAGGGAAGGGCCTGGAGAGGAGCAGGGTCGTTAGCCTCAGTGGAAGGGAGACCTGGGAACCAGGAAGCTAGAAGGGATTGCACCTTCAGAACCATGGACACCTTGCTGCAAATGGCTATGTCTGTGAAAAGCAAGTGACTTCTTCCCCACAGACAGAATGTGGGACATGACATGCCAGCTTGTCCTATTTAGGTATAAAAGACATCAGTAAGAACAAAAAAGCATTGCTTCCTGATGCCAGAAAAATTATATCCAGATTCTGAAGACGCTGGCTTTGGGATGGACCAGCTCCATCCCCAGGGATTAGTGGAGGGTCTGAGGGAAATGGAGGTTGATCATGGAATAGGAAGCTCTTCCAAATGGAGGCACATATCATGAGACAGTTTCCAAGGAGCCCTAAAACCTTCTCCTGTTCTAGTGGAGGGGATGCATTCAGGCAGCACAGAGGGTGGTGAGAAACCTGGACTTCAAGGTGCTTCATCACCCTAGTCCCCTCAATCTTAAAATTTATTAGATACTAACTCTAACCTCACTGCCTCATCAAGGGATTAAATCTTCTACTGCATGTAAACTATGCATCACACCTGGCACCCAACAATTGCTCTTTAAATGTCAGGAATTCTGTTTATCTTCATTCAGGTCGAAGATAATAATTTGTACTCATGAGTTATGATACCCCAAGTTCACCCCTGTCTCCTCTGCTTGCCTATGTTTGCGTATCTGGCTGACAGGCACACCCGGGAAGGCATTTGGAAGTCATCTTAAGGCTGCACAATGGTAGCCTAGGTTTTAATTACACATCATATGAATCGCTTCTACCATAGCACTTGGCCCCAGCACTGATCTCTGGCTTACCAAAACGGGAATTACATCAGCGAAATTCTATCCACCAGTGGAATTTCCAGAGAGTGTGTTTGTTTCTATCTGAATGATGATGACCGTCACCCTCAAATCAGAGGTCAGCAGTTACTGCCATCTGCCCTGGCAGTTCCTCACCTCTTCTTCCAAGATGAACATGCTCCTAACATGAAAATGGCATTTTTACCAGATTGAGACTTCCTGAAATGCGTTAGTTAAAGATGTGCAATGTGGGATGTCAGGGTAAGGGGGCATGTGACACTCAGGAGACGCACCCTTTGGCTGCTGACTGCTGGTGGGAAGGGAGAGCTGAGAGATTTCTGAAGCCTCAGAGGCATTCCTGCACATCAAAAGCGATTCAAAATGAAGAGCTGACTCTGATAATTGTAAATAGATCAGAAACATGTGCATTGAGTCCATCCCCTTAAATTATGGCTGGGTGTGCCCAACTACAAAGTGTTTGAACACCTCAAACTTTCTAAAAATATTTGGGGTTCAAAGTAAGCCTTTTAAGGAAAACCAAAGCCACATGTTTCTGATTCATTTATACATAGTTTATCAAAATGGTATTTGTTTTTAACAGATATTTGAGGTCTGAGATTTGGGATCTTTCTTAAAGTTAAAAATCAACAACTTATTTCTTAGTAATGAGAAGAAGTATTCCCCCCCCCCCGCAAAAAAAATGAACATCAGTCTCTAAGATTAAGCTCTGGACCACAGAATTGGCCAATAAACTTTTCTCTGTGTTTGTTTGTTTTTGTTAATTCTCACCAGTGGATATATTTTCCATTGATTTTTTCTAGAGAGAGAGAGAGAGTAGAAAAGAGGTGGCAGAGGAAAGGAGAGAGAGAGAGAGAGAGAGAGAGAGAGAGAGAGAGAGAGAGAGAGATTGCCTCGTGTGGGAAGCAATGGAACCTGCAACCCAGGTACATGCCCTTGACTGTGAATCGAACCCAAGACCCTTTGGAGGGTGAGGGAGCATTGAGGAGAGTGGGTGCAGGGACTTAATGAACTTTCCATCTTGTCTTCTCCTTGGGAGGGTCTCGTTCTTCCGTTAGGCCAGCTGTGATCAGCTCTTGACCGGCCTCTTGCATTCAGAGAACACTGCAACAGTAGGTTGTCACTCTGTAACTCCAGGTGCCCCTTACAGCTTCTTTCCTTCAAACACTATCAGTTTGGTTGTGACCAAATAAAAAACTCTCTCTCTCTCTCTCTCTCTCTCTCTCTCTCTCTCTCTCACACACACACACACACACACACACACACACACACACACACGTGCGTGCGCATCCTTTAGCTATGTCTGGGGCAACTGCCATCTACCTTTTGAATTGTCAACTGCATGAATAGTAAAAAGGGAAAATGCTATGCACAGATAAAGGTTAAGTATATGCGCAAATAAACAGCAACCTTCAAATTAAGGTGAGAGCCATGGAATGGACTGTCTAGAGACTCAAGGGCCCAGAGTGCTGCTGCTGTGTAAGAAATGTCGAAGTTCCATGCACTTAAGTCCTTGCCATTAGCAAGGGCAAGTGACATTGCAGTGTTTTTATTTTTACAGCTGGAAACTAATACATGGCACTGCTGGCCATGGACACAGTAGGATGTCAAGAAAGATCTGCTATTTTCAGGTAGCTCTGCACAGCGATGGGTGTGTTTACAGTGATCAGTGTGGTCCCTAAGGATCTGCAAAGAGGCATTGTGTAGATGCCTCAGAGGACTGCCTCCCTCTGAGAGCATAGATAATCCTTATCATTAAAAATGAACTTGTTTGGTTCTGCAATCCTTTAGAAAGATATGTTGCAGGTTAGGTCCAAGTGTTAATGAACCAGGAAAGGTGATACTAGAGACTTCTGCAGCTGATTCTTTAAGAGAAACTATTTCCACAGCTTAGGATCCATATGGTATTTCTCCAAATGATGGCTCCACCCAGCAAGACACACACAGTTCCAGGGCAGCATCCTGAGCTTACCAATCAGATCCCTGTAGGTTGCCCTGGGGTTTTCTATCTGGACCTGGGAAGGTGGTACCAGTCAAGCCTCACTCTCTGTGTTCTCAGGAAAACAAGCCAGGGATCCCTGGGCAGGCAAGCCTCGCATAGTCCCTTGTGTGTTCCATGTGTAACTAAGCCCAGTGGACAGATCTTTGTCATATGGTCTCTAGGCTGCTCCTCAACTCATATATAAATGAAGGTGACCTTCCCTCTCTCTACCCTTTCATCGGACCACGTGATTCCTAAATTCTGGGAGCCCAGGAATACCTGGTCCATGAGACCATTGTAACCTGGTGTGCCACGGCATTCTGAGAGAACGCTAGCATCCTCCCATCCACAGGATTTTGCAAATGGAATGGGAATGGTTCTAGTGTCTGTTCTCACTGCTGCAGAAACACCTGATGCTTCGGTGTGCACACAAGAAGTGAGAGCAGGGTGTGCTTTTGCATATGACACAGTAATTTTCCTAAACAGAATGTCTCACTATCATCCTTTCATTATGTTTTCCCGTAAATAAGGTATTGTCTGCAGAATTATCAGAGCTGAAAATTTATAAACTCCATCCCAACACAGAGCTGAACAAGAAAACCAGACTGATGAGCTCCAAGAGCCTCAAAAAGGATTCAGAGAGAGCAGCTCATGAACCTCCTTTAGGGAAAAAAATGGGGAGGGGAGGGAGGGTGGCATATGAGACCCAAACCTAAACTACAATGACAGTGATCCATCCACTTGGAATAGCTAGCAATTAACTGCCCAGTGCCAAGAACAGAACATATAGTGACAAATTCTAACTTAGGGGCTGATTGATCTAAAAATATCCTTAAACTGTTCTCAGTTAGAGGAGTCATTTGCAACCTCATCAGAATTTAGGGATCAAGCGGTCTGATGAAAGGGCAGAGAGAAGGAAGGGCGCCTTCTTCATTTATTTATATCTGAGCCGAGAGCAGTGTGGAGGGCATAGGGCAAAGATCTGTCCACTCAGCTTAGTCACACATCACACACACACACACACACACACACACACACACACACCCCATGCAAACACAGAGTGCACACAAGCCCTGACCACCCAAGGCTACCTGAGGCCCCTTCAGGTGAAGCCCGGATGAACAGGTGAGGCCCACCTTTCTCTTGGTGTCCTCACATGGTTATGAGAGCGCCACACCACCAACCTCAACCAGAGGCCTTGGTGTCAGGCGTGGGGTGGGGGGATTCCCCCCGCAGTGAGTGTTTGTGACTGTAAATAGATCTTTCTGTCAGAAATCAATTGCAATTCCAGCCACATGTCTGCAGGGAGGTGGTCCCACTGAGAAACAATAAATAAATACATGCACATATAAACAAATAAATTCGGACTCTCGACAGAGGACAGAAAGGAACAGGTCTCACCAGAAACGTGGACTTCCCCTGAACAGCCTCCTCAGAAGCCCGTGTTTTCAATTATGCCAGACTGAATCTATATTGATGCTAATATGTTTGCATTGCTGGCTTTCATTTTATTTTTTAACAACTCACCGCAGGATAGCAAAGTCAAAAATATAACCATTCTGATCAACAGGACCCATCTGCAGTAGATCCACACAGAAGCAATTAATTTCCTGGTGGTGTTTTTACACTCGGGGCCTGGTGCGGGTCCCCATTATACAAACAAAAACTCCAGACAGCTCCTGCTGCCTGATAAAAAAATAAATCAGATTGCAGAGGGCCGCTTGGCCTGGGACTGCTACAGGCTATGGCTTGTAATGAGGCATCCCAACACTAATTATGAGGCTTATTAAAGAGAATTGTCCAACTTGTAGTAAAGTGCATGCTGTAATCACGTTAAAGAAGGCAGGTCTCCGTAGCCAGCAGAGTGGACCACGGGTGAGGATCAAATCACAGAAACAGTGTGATTGTGTTTGGCAAATTGGTCGGGATAAACCTGATTGAGGGGCAGGTGAGAATGACAACCGCTTGGCTGTAATTCGCACATCAGAGCCTTCCCTCTTCTGGAACATCTGCCTGAGAGGGGCCAAGAGCAAACCTCCACCGCATAGCATTTCATTCACTATCACGTCACCCTGATTCTGAATGTTCTCTAAGATTGTAAAAGCAATATTTCTGCGTACTCTTTCAGGAGTGTGTGTGTATGTGTGTGGAGCGGGGGCGGGGGGGGGAGGGTAAGATTAATAAAGATGTTAAGAGGCTGAACTGCTGGGAGATTTGTTTAATTATTCCCCACAGGACTGCCCCAGCAATCTGCTGACATTTAGTCCCGACCTTGCAAATCCTCAGTAAATATTAATATATCAACTCAAATAGGGCCCGTGGTTCTGTTGGTTCTCGGAGCTCAGAGCTTTGCCACCGTGGTGAGGAATGCGTGGGGCTGAGGAAGTCGGGGCTTTGATTCGCCTGCTGCTGCGCCCAGGAGCTGGGAGCCTCGCAAAATGGCAATGGCGCGCCTCTGCCACGGCTGCCGAGTGACAGACACTTCAGATGCCTGCGCGTCCCTTTGTACAGCCTGCTGGAACCCTCCCAAAATCGCAGTGGCGAGAGATTAGAAAGGAGAGAGAGACTGGAGTCCGGAGAGCAGGAATCTCACTTTATTATCTGGAAGAGTGGAAATTTTAATAATGCGGAAGGTCCGCCCTCTCATTTGAGTCACTTTGCCAGAAGCTTGGCCCAGGATGAGGGTCCCAGAGGGGAGCCCTGGGGCTCAAGCCTTGTGTCCCAGGTTACCTTCTGCTGCCCTCCGTGACCAGGTCCACACCATCCCACCTGCACGTCTGAACATGGGAGTGGCCTGTTTCAATGGAGGGTTTGCGAAAACGAAAAAAGGAAGAAAAAGGCCGTTGTTTTTTTAATGTTGCTCCGTGTGTGGTGTTGATGTTTTTGGAGGTTTTGTTTCCCTTGCCTCAAATTTAGATATCTATTCCGGATTGTCCTCTCATAAATATCTGCAATTGCCCTGTGGCTGGCTTTTTGCACTGGGCCAAGGCGGCCTCCAGCTCGTGGGTGTAAGAAAGGGGCTGCCTTTCAGAGGTGCTGGCTGCAGAGTTAATGCGTGATTAATTTTATTCATAAAAATGTTAATCACTTCATTGTCGGATCTTTTTAACATTCCGTGCAAGCAGCACCTTTTTAATTTCTCTTGTCCACCGTCTCCGCCATGTATTTAATATTTTCAGACATTGCTGGAGCTAACCCAGAACTTGGCAATTAAGCATACGTTTAAAATTCAGCAACAAGCAAAGCTACAACAACGACTACAAACAAGCAAACAGGGAAAGAAACTGAAGAAAGATGAGCTGTGTTGTTGCTGGGTGTCCTGTGTCTGGGGCAGGAGGGGCCCACTCCTCCAACTCACCCCCCAGGAGCACCTGGGCTCAAACTGCAAACGCGCAGCAGAGTAAACTTACGTTTAGATGATTTACATGTACGCGGCGTGATTTCTGCCACCAAGCCCGGGGCGGTGGCGATGGGGGAGATGTGATCAGAATCCGGAGGAGGCGGGGTCTCGCTGGGTAGCCACTTTCCCCCACCAGCCCCCTGTTGCAGCCCAGGCCATTGTGTCTCCACATTCAGCCAGAGAGCGCTCAAGACGCTGGATAAACGGATTAGGGGATCAGAGACCCCGCGGTGTCCTCAGAAGCCAAACAGCAGCGTGCAGAAAGGGTCGCCCCTTGCGCCGGGTAGAGGGCTGCTTGGTCTCGGCTCCCACCCGGACCACTGCCCTTTGCCTGCCTGGGAGTACTGGCCCTTCCTTCCCAGGACTTCATGTGGGGCAGGGAGCTGGGGTAGGCGGGATCTGCCCTGACTCTGGCCAGGGCGTGGTGGTTCAGGTTAACAGCTTGGGGGCTCTGGAGAAAGCCTGAGTGCCATGAGTCCCTGCTGCCTGAATGTGAGATGGCAAGGTCCCCGGAGAGGGGGGGGGGGGGAGCGAGGGCTGGGGAGAGCTCCTAGGTTCAGGGGCCACCTCAGTTCTCTGACTTCCCATTACAGCAATTCCAGGATTTTAGGCAGCTCCAGGGTCTCTTTGGCCTGGGCCACAAAGTGACTTCCCTGGGTGTTGGACCTCTCCCTTCACTAAAAACAAATGTTAACCAATAAATGTCACAACTGTATTGGTTAAAGGTGAATAAATTGGTATTATATATTAACACATTGTCTTCCACCTAAAAGTTCCTGTGTTCTTTTCATTTAAAAATAAATTAAAATATTGTCATGGGCTTCTAACTGTACTGTGGGTCCCACATCCAGGGCTTTCTGCACTGACAAGCCAGCTGCCCTCAGAGAGCCCATTCTCAGAGGTCCTTAGTAGGAAGGAAGCGGATCTATATCCAGCTTGAGAAGCAGGGGCACAAAAGGCCCCCAGCAGTTCCCAGGGGTCATCATCTATGGTCTTTCAGCTCGGGAACTAATAATGAGTGCCCTGGCTTCACCAGGCTCGGAAGACTTGGGAAGTTCTCCCTACCCAGCTGAGCAAGCACCCGATCACGGGGGATATTTTTTACTTGGAGACCATTCATCTGATCTTTGGGGTGGGCAGCCATAGCCAAGGAAATGTTTGGGGGTGGGAGTTTGCTCCCTCCACACAGGCTCGGGGACATCTCCAGGCAGCTGGGAGGGCCATCACTCCCAAAGCACAGAGGCCCTACCTCCCAGCTGTCTCCTGGCCATTCACCCTGGGTTGCAGACGTGAGCCACTCCCTCCCCTGCTTGCCCTCTATGCCTGGAGTCAGGTCCAGGACAGCTAGATATAGCAAGAATATTCACCAGGACACCTCTGGGAGCTGGCAAACTACAAGGCCACAAGGCTTGAACTCAGTATCTGGTACCCCACAGATTCCCCTTCGGGGTTCTGGAAGCCAGGCTGCCTCATTAGTGCTGGGTTCTGCGATGTAGCCAGACAGCACAAGCTGTCAGCATACCTATGGAGTCCCTTAGGGCTTTCCAAGTTCCCAAGGCCCAGGCACCCAAACCATCAAGGAACACCCCCCTACCCAGCAACCCTCCTTGGGCTAGGCTTCTTTCCCTCCTGTCAAAGCCCACCCCCAAACTTTCAACCCCAGAGTCAAAACCATATTCTTGCTGGCAACCAAACCCTGTCACTTTCTGGAGAGTATTAAAGGCTTCAATGTCCCCATATCAGTGTCCCCATAACAATATCTTTACTTGGAAGGCCCAGCCTCACCCTGAGCCTGCCTTGAGAGGAACCAACTGGAAGGGAAGGGAAGAGGGAGGCTGAGGAGGACTGAAATGGAAGTGTCCAGCTGGGGAGAAGAGTTCTGGCAAAGGGTCCAGGGTTCCCAGCCTCCCACATAGGGCCAAGGGCACCTGGGAACCACAGCCCACTCTGCCCTCCCTCTCTCCTTTCCCTTCCTTCTCCCTCCCTCTTTTCCTCCTCCCCCCCCCCTCCCGCCAGTTTCTTGGCTTCTGAGCTCTGATAGAGTCCCATCTACAAGGACAACTGAAACTTTATAGGGCATGATTCATCTGGTGGCGTGCCCCTCGGAGCCAATGTGCATATGACATTAATCAGTGTCAGACCACTAAAACCAAGATATGAATATGAATTCTCCATATTGCAGGCGAGATAAATGTGTTGAGGAATATAATTGATGAGAGGGGAGAGGAAAGAGTGGTGGAAGCAGAGACTCCGGCAGGTCAGAGGTCACATTTGGGGTGGAGCCTGGGCCCACTCCCCAAGTCCTCCGACCAGGAATCTAAAGGGGCTGTATTTCAGATGATCCTGTCACCTGGGTACCAGTCTGGGATGAAGCAGAAAGAGGAAGGTCTCCAGACAAGATTTCTTACCCTCTCCCACCAGAAGAGTCAATGGAGACAGAAATCTGTCCTGGACACAGGGCAGTCTGTCACCTACAGAGGAGGGGGTACCAAGGTGCGAACGTTAATCCTGTGGACACCCCTCAAGTCTGTCCCTTTTTGGGTTCAGTCTCCTCCTTGCAGGTCACAGAGCTACTGGCACTCTCTTGAGTCTGTCCCTGGGCAGGGGTGAAATGGGACAGCAGACAGCACCGTTGCGGTGGCAGAAAGCTGCAGAGGAACTTCTGCTTTGGCTTTCGGAAAAAAAAAAAAAAAAGTGGGTGTCTGTGTCTTTCCCCAGATATTTTAGGAGCTGAAATGTTATTTGCACAGACATTCCCATGGGGCCTGCAAGCCCGCAGGCTGCACACGCCTAGGTAGCTGTGTCCTTGGGAAAGATGTAAACAAATAGCACAGAAAGAACAAAAATGCTCTTCAGTACTCCATTAAAAATTCATTCCTAGCTTTTCCTTCAAGAAAAATAATTCCGAGGCTGGTGATCTGACTTCTTTGTACAGGAGGCCTCTGTAGTCCCCGGGAGTGAGCACAGGCCTTACAGACCATCTAAGGGACAGCGCTGGAGATCCCAAATGTATCGGGTTAAAAAAGAAGAATGGATTTATAGGGCGGGCAAGCGGCAGATGCCTATCTGGACCATCCTATTTGATTTAAGAGAGTAGAGGCCTGCTGGCAGAAGACTGCCCACCTGAATCCCACCTGCTGCTTCCAGCAGTCACACGCTGAAGGGGTCTCCCAGCACACTGGATGCCAAAGCAGCGTGTCCTTGGGCCAAGGACTCCATTTCTTCTCAGAGGCTCAGGACACCTCTGGTGCACACTGTCTGCAAGAACTCTGGGAGGAGGAGAGCCCAGGGCTCAGACCTCTAAAGCCCTAGAGGAGGAACTCCTCTCTGAATGCGAATGGGACCCACTTCCCCCTCGCCCCCCTTCCCCCTCCCCCCAATACCAGCAGCCTACACATCAGGCCAGACACCGCATTCCCAAAATTCAAACAAGTGGGTGGCGCCCAAGAACACACACACAAAAAAAACCCACAAACCACAAATCTAAGCTTTTGTCCGCGGCCTTCCCAAGAGCCAGCACCCCCAAATTCTGCACCACACCCCCGGAGATCCGCGCTGCCTTCAGGGCCTCATTCCGCTTTCGGCCCATAGAGGGCGCCTCGAACACGTCCATTCGGACTGGAAGCGGCTCCAACACGGTCTAAACCGGCCTTCCGCTGGGCTCCAAAGCCTCGTTCCTCCCGCGGCTCCACCCGCCCCGCCTGCTGCGCACCCCCACCCGCCAACCGTCCCCGCCGGGCCTCGCCTCGCCCGACGCGCCTCCTTCCCGGGGTGTGGGGAATGGTCGCTTCAGCTAAACCTCTGGGCGCGCGAGGCCGTTGGAGAAAGAAGCGAGCGCCAGAGAGGGTAGCGACCCCACCTTTTCAGAGCAAATCACCCCCTTTCCCCAGCCACAGCGGAGCCGGGGCAGGCAGTCCCGCCCCTCGCGGCCGCTAGCGGCCCGGGACCGAGGGTCCCGAAGGGGCTCCAGGGCCGGCATCAGGCCCCGGGTGAGGGTGGGGGCACGGCTCTGCAGGACGCGGGGACTTGGTCTCTTCCCCACGGGGAAGGTTTCCCCGGAGGCCACCTCCTTCGCTCACTGGCAGTTTTGGCAATGCTTGCCTTCGTGGTTTTCACAAATTGAACGAAGTCATCTTTACCCTGTACGGAGCGGGCTGCTGCAGCGGGTCTTGCTTGCAGCGAAATGCGGTCCCGAGCCTCCCGGCCACTGCGAGGCCGGAGCGGGCCAGCATTGTCTCCCGCCTGACTCCCTGCTGCCTGCGAGACCCGCCTAGAACCTCTGGGGATTTATATGGTCCTAGGCTCGTTCATTCGTTGCACCCCCTCGAGGGCGCAGCAATTTAAAGGGGGGAGTCCTTGAAGACCAAAACCTCCCCTCTTTTTTCCCCCCCCACCACTACCCAGTCGCCTAGCTCACACGCCCAGAGAACACCCCTGCCCTGCATCCCCGCCCTCCATCAGGAGAGTTTTAAAAAGTCTTCCAATTTCTCCACGTTTGATTTAGCCAAATAACTAAAAATACATTCAAAGCAAAATTTCATACTCCATTATGTCCTCATTCTACCCATGAAAGACCTGTGCAACCATGCAGTTGAGACAACTAAGTCTAAATTGATTTCAAATTTGAAGTTCCCCTTTGGGGACAAGATTGGAAATTTTTTTCGCCACTGTTGCCCACTTTAAGAAATCGGTTTATAAACGGACTAAAATCGAACTCATTTCTGTCCTGAGAAAGGGGTGTCCCAAATATATGTGCAAGAATTGTTAAGACTCAAACTGCCAACAAGAAACTGCCCTAATGACAATATCACAAATTCAACAACCAAGACTGAGAAACACCCACCTGCTGGGTGGAAGCTCTCTGAGGGGCCTCTCCTCCCCACCCCTCAGGCACTTGGGCCCTTGGAGAATTCTGGGACTCGGGTACCCACAGCCACAAACAGCAGCAGGAGCAGTGGCTTCATTTCATTTAGTTTATTAGACAAAAATATATGATTTAGACAAGTTCGCTGACGCGCTATTTACAATCTGAAATCACTCTATATACAGAAAGAAAGAGAAAAAAAAAGACACAAGCACGTGGGGGCATTTACCCAACCGATAATCAACCAGAGCCTGGTGACACCACCAGAGCCCAGTCCAGGCGGAGGCCAGCTGTCTGAACTCCGGCGAGCTCGGCGGGGACGAGCCCCTTTCTGCAGAAAGCGATGGACGGGAGTCGTTTGACGTCGTTGCCATGTTTGTTCTTTACACCAGTCTGAAATATTTGTCTTAATTCCTCCCTCACCCCTTCCCTCCCAAACTCCTCCCCCCTCCCCCCGCAAAACTAAAAGAAGACCCTGAATCAGGCAGACGGGAGGGCTGCTAGGATCCGAGGCGTTCCCTCCTGTGGGGCCAGCGAGCTGAGGGGAAAACACAGCAAGACAAAAAGGCAAAGGCACTGTCAGAGGATGGACGCTGGGACCCGGCATCGTCGGCTCAGCCAGCCAAGCGCCCGGGGGCAGGGGAACGGGTCGCCTGACCCAAGCGGCTCCCGGCTCGGGAGAAACCCGGGTGGACCCAGCTGGCCGGGCCACCTAGGCTGGTGGACAAGGTCCCTTCAACAATGACTGCGCGACCCCACCGCCAACCAACCCTGCTCCCTCCCTGAACCAGTGGTAAAGCAAAGGGCACTCACTTGTCGCGCACCGGCTGGAAGGGCGACTTTAACTGCTGTGGCGGCGAGTCCGGCCTGGGGACAATGTCTCTCTCTGCGAGGGAGAGGGAGAGGCATAATTAGGACCTGGAGACAAGAGGGGGTGAGGGTGGGGGCAGAGGTGCGCAGGCCTCCTCCCCAACTCACTCCCTCCCGCCACTGCGGCAGAGTCTCCAAGAGCAACACCCCCTTCTCCTCCCAGCAGGCTCGTGGGGACAGCGCACAGCTCTCTCGGGAATGCCCGAGGGCCCTGGCCAGGCTCCCCCGATTCAAATGAAGGTTACCGCTCAGCCGGGCTCTGAGGCCATTGCGCCTCTTTCTCCCGGCCGGTGCTTCCCGCCCCCACGATCATCCCAGGCTCAAGATCCCTGGCCCAGGACTGGAAAATCGCTTCCAGGGCCATACCTGGGAGCGCCGGACTGCTGCGGGCCGAGGCCTTGTCGCCGTGGAGCATCCCCGAGGCTACGGCGACGGTCGGCGGCGGCGGCGCAGACAGATGGGGGCCGTGGGGCGCGGCGTGGGGCGTGCCGACGCCCAGAAAGGAGCGCATGTTGAGCAGCGAGCCCTGCGCCAGGAAGGCCCCGTTGGTCCAGTTGGAGAATTTGCCGATGTGGCAGGTGTACAGTCCGTGGCTGGGCAGAAAGGCGGGGTGCTGCAGCGGCGCGCCCGCAGGGGGCCCGTGCGCGCTGTGATGGCCGGAGGGCGGCGGCGAGGCCTTGGGCGCGCCGTCGGGGCTGGTGGCTGTCTCTGCCAGCGACCAGATCTTGGGTTTGCTGTGAGGCGCGCCCTGCAGGCCGCCCGCCGCCGCGCCCGGACTCAGCAAGCGAGTGCTGCCCGGCTCCGGGACCTCCTTGGCCAGGCCCAGGGGCGAGCCTTGGGTCTTGAGCGCGTCCGCGGCTGCCAGCGGTGATCCTTGGTCCCGAGCGAGGGCGGTGGGCACTGTGGGCGCTCGAGGGGCCTCGGCCTTGTCCTCATCGTCCTCATTGCTCTGATCACCATCGTGCTCGTCGATCTTATCGATGTCGATGCTTTCCAGATCGATCTCTTCATCGTCCTCGGCCTTCTCGGGGTCGCCCTCCGTGTCACTTCCGAAAAGGGCGCCGTCCTCCTGGTCCTTGCTGCGTGCGCCCCACGTCACCTTGTTCTCTTTCTTGAGGCGCCGGCGCGCGTTGGCGAACCAGGTGGAGACCTGCGTGAGGGTCATCTTGGTGATGATGGCCAGCATGATCTTCTCGCCCTTGGTGGGGTAGGGGTTCTTGCGGTGCTCGTTGAGCCAGGCCTTGAGCGTGCTGGTGCTCTCGCGCGTGGCGTTCTTGGGCCGCCCGGGATCCCCGTACTGGAACTGGCCGTAGGGATAATAGGCCGGAGCCGTGTGGGCAGCAAAGGTGGCAGGGTGTACCCCAGGGTTGTCCTTGAGTTCATACTGTGAGCCCTGTGGCCACGCGGCCAAGTGAGGGGGGAGAGGGTAGGGGTGGAGAAAGAGAGAAAGAGAAAGATGAATTCCCAGAACTCAAGGGAAAGTCAGGGGCAGCTGCTCCTGTCCCCTGTCCGCTCTCCAGCAAAAGGCCCCAGTTCACCCCAGAGATGGAAAGGGGTGGGTGTGGGGGGTTAGACCGAGTTTGCCTCCGGGAACTTCGCTCCCACGGATAGTGGAGAGCTATTCTGTCACCCAAGGAAAGTTCTAGAAGCTTGCCTCTCTGGAAGGCCAGAGTCGGAGCCCTCAGCCCCTTTCAATTTCTCTAGACCCTCTCCTCTGCCCCCACCCTCCACCCCTGCCACAACTCCAGAAGCCGGATTTCCAGGTTTACCTCACTCTGGCTGGAGGGGAAAACCTTTTAACAAGTCCTATAAAACAGATTCTCCAAACCTGAAGAAGCAACAGCCAATGCCCCCACCCTCCATCCCTGAGGGGGTCAAACAAAATAAACCGCTTGGATTTTCTCGGGCTCAAATCACCCAGCAATTTAAAATGAAAGCACAGCTCCTTTTTGCTTCCGTGTTAATCTGCATATAATGGCTCGCCCACAATTAAAGGTCTACAGTGGTGACAAGTAATTTAAAATTTTAATCCTGGCCACCACGAACAACAATAACAAAAACACCATTTTTTTTTTCAAACACAAAAGAAGGGATTATCGGTAAAATATTAACGCAAGAGTCGCAGTGCCAGCTGAGAGGCGCGGAACCGGTTTCCTGGGCCTCTCTCTCCTACTTTGTCTCTGAAGTTTGACTTTGATCTGCAGCGAGCAGCACAAAGTGTGTGAAGGCATTTAGAGGCCCTGATTTATTTGCAATCAATATTCTTTTTATCATCAGTAGTAAAACACAGCTAGTCAAATTATCCCATCAGGTTTTTTGGTAAATAACATTTCATCTTTCTAACAACCTCATTAGGCCTCATTATTACCATAAATTGCCCAGACAGATATTCCACTCACAATTTTATCTTTCGACTTCCAAAGCCCTAGTCTTGACAGGGTGGAAGCCTAGGCCTAGAATCTGAGTTTGGGTTTATGCTTCCTTTCCAAGACCACAAGGAAACACAAGGAAACACACCTCTTGAGGGGGGAATTTCGCTACAGTACCCCCTTATCAAAAAGCCAAGCCTCTGCCTTGCCCGTGGCACTACAAGACAAGTAGGTTCTCAACCTAGAGCTCGCTTCCTCCCCCACCAACACAAGGGGGTCCTAAATGACACACATCGGCATTCCAAATTTCTGTAAAAAATTATAATCCTCCACAGACAATCCTCCAGTTCCTAATCGCAGAAGAGGGTTCCAGACTGAGAAAGTTGTAAAGAGCAGAAGATTTCTTTGAGCAATTAGTTCGGTGGTTTATGCCACAGAGCAAAGGTTTCCTTGGCCAGATTTCGTTTTTACCTCATCTTTACAAAATGTACTATGCACATTTCTAACGCTTTTGCGTGTAATTGTAAAGAAGACGATGCGGCCTCTTCTCTGCTGGGAATTCTTTTTGAAAAGATACCTTGTAAATCTCTCATCGCTTGCTCAGTGTCCCGGCTGCCAGAACAAAATGGGAGCTGATCTTTTTCGATAGCCAGGGACCTGAAAGGCAGCTAGGGCTGCTTTCAGAGAAATCAGCTTTCTTTCCAAGACTACAAGAAAAAGTTAGAGAAAACCCCACCGCAACTTTGCTCGAGGTTGGTGGGTATTTATTTCCGCTCTTCTTCAGGGAGTGGGGAGACCTCGTGGTGGGGGTGCCTAAAGAGCTGCCTTATTCCGCCCGCAGCAGCTCGAGGGGGCTGCTTCCTTGGCCCCCGCGCCCCCCATGCAGATCATCAGCAGCCCAAGTTTCAGCCCAGCGCGACCTTGCATCGGACCAAGGAAAACGGACCCAGCGGATCAATAGAGTGGCCCGTGCTCGGCAGGGCCCTCGCCCCCACATCTGACACCCACTGTGGCCGAAGACTAAGAGAACACCATTTATTTTAAGCCCAAGGACACTGTTTTCTTTAATCCTCCATTATGTAACCAAGGGGAAAAGTGTTTTTCTTTCGGTGCAAATGAAATGAAAACTTTGGCAACTTACAAAAGTCAAAGCAAACACCGTTTCAGAAGCCAAAACATATTTCAACTTAATTTTTTCCTCAATCTCAATTCTGCACACACACCATTAAGAGACCCCATGGGCCCCAAGGCCCGCCCGTCCGATTGCCATTGTTACGTTGATTTTGACAGCGTCCACCAGATTTTAAACTCGGTTACAACTGTGTGAGCTCTGCCAAAGAAGGAGAAACCACGTCTCCCCCGCCCTGTCCAAAGCCGGGCCGGAGGGGACTCCTGGGAAAGCGGGCTGAGCTGCCAGAGCCTCGCCGCCTGCCTGGCCGCCTCCACCCCGGCCGGGGCAACTGGCGAGCTGGGCCCTGACCTCCAGCGTGGGCCGCGCGCCCGGGGCCTGCTCCTTCGGCTTCCTGACTATGGCCGAGACCTCCTTCGTGGCCGGGCCACCCGTCTATCCTCCCGAAACGGCGGGGCATTGCCCGCCGGCCCGTTCGCACGCCCAGGACCCCGCTGCCTCGAACCCACGGGCAGGGCCGCTCGCGCTTCCCGCTCCGGCCAGCTCCGCCCGCCCGCCGCTCTCCCTCCCTCCCGCGCGCCGCGCCGCCAGGACTCCCTGCCCTGGGCGCCGGGGCCAGAGGGGAGAGGCCGCCCGGTGAGAAAGGCGCGCAGCTGCCGGGCATACTCACCATCTGCGAGAAGAGGCTGAGATCCGCGGCGTAGGGCAGAAAGGCGCTGTAGTTGGGCGCTCCCGCATAAGGTCCGGCCGCCGCGTACATGCCCAGCACCGAGGTGACCGCCGCTGCACCGGCGCCCGCGCCCAGGTCCGCCGCACCCGGCCGGCCCGACGAGGCGGCGGCGGCTGCCGCCGCAGCCGCGGCCAGCACGCCCGGGCGCTCTCCACCATAGGCGCCAGGCCCTGCGGCGCTCAGGTATTGCGGGTATCCCAGCTGCGGGAAGGACATGTCCGCGGAGTCGTCGGCGGCTGCAGCGGGCAAGTATTAAAGGGGCGGGGGAGGGAGGTAGGGGGTTGGGGTGAGGCGCGGCGGGGGGGGAGCGGGCGGCGGGCCGGGCGCGCTCTGACCGGCCCGGAGGCGGGGGCCGGTGGCTGCTCCTCGGCCCGATGCTCGGTGGCGCCCGGCTCCCGGCTGCGCCCGGTTCCGCGATCCCGCGCCGACTGCGGCGGCCGCCCTCCGCTCGGCGGCGGGGCTTTCAGACACAATTTGAAGTTGATGCTTTGATTGGCATCCCCTTGAGCGCTAGCCCCGCCCCCGGCTCCCCTCGCGTCCCCTCCCAGCCTCCCGCCCGCCGGAGCCGGCCTCTCCCGCCCCTCCCGGCGAGCACGTGGTGCCCCGCGCCGGCCGGGCCACCTCCGCCTGCCTTGGGCGCGCTAGTGGCGGGGCAGCGGGTGCGGGCCTGGTGGCCGCTGGCTCTTTCCCGACCGGCCCCCGCGGCTGTCTGACAACCTGTCGACACCGGTTTACAGTTGTCGGACACTGGGGTTTGCTGTTTCGCAGCCGAGGTGTGTCTGCTGTTTCATAAAAACATCTCGGCTCCTGCTTTTCCACGGAAGGGGCTGGTCCGGGCGCGGTGACAGCCAGCCGACGGGGAGCGGCCTCACTTCCGAAGTTGGAGCTGCCTTTGCTTTCCTGGACGTCTTTGGCAGAAGTGCACCCAGGTGCCCTCATGTGCCACTCACTCAGCATGGCGTGCCATCCGATGCGCGCTCTGGCGTCCCAGGGGCCCTACTAGGTATTAAGTCATATGGAAATGACCGACCACGCAGAACTTGGAGAATCGGGAAAGGGACAAACTCTGCAGCCTTTCTCTATTGTGGACACTTTTCGAAAGGGAACCTTAGCTGAGAAGCCACTTGCTGGGGGAAGCAGATGCCGTCTATGGTAGTGGTTTCTTGGGGGCGAAAGACCTTTTCTTGACAGAGACTGCATCTCAGCCGGGCAAGGGAAACATTCCAGGTGCCCGACCTGGTGATGAGAGAAGCCCAAGTGGCCTTGGAGCCCCTCCTTTGTCCCCTAGGTGTGCAGGAAGTAAACTTAAGAGCATGCCAGCCTGAGGCGGCTGGGCAACCAGGCCAGGGACAGGATGTCCCTCTCCACCCTCTGCCCTGAGGAAAGAGAAAGCCTATGAGGCAGGACCCAGCACTACTGCTTGGCTCCAGGTGGCCAGGAGCCTGGGCGATCTAGGACTCAGATGCGAGTGCAAGGTCCTCCTGAGCTCCCTATGCTCGGACAGGTTGGGCAGGCAGCCACTTGCTGGCTTGGTTCCCATGGCCCAGATGGGGCGTGTGTCCAGGATACCGGTTGGGACTACTTGGGCCACTTTGCACCGCATCTCCCACGCAGCAGCCAGAGCTCCCAGCTGCCGGTGGAACCTGCAGGAATTTCATTCACTGGACTCTGGTGTTGTACTCCTTTGGACCTGGGACACCCATACCCTGGACACCAACTGCTGGAAACACAGAAGCCCAGGGACTCTGGCAGCATTGAGATGGCTCCCGTTTCTCCATTTTGGGGTCTGACACAGAGCCACTGCCCATAATAGTAATGTCATCACCAGCTCTGTAAATGAGGCTGTAATTTCTCTGCTCAGAGTCAGGCTTTGTTCTTCTTCATGCTGCTGCCCCAAATCTCTCCTGAAACACCCTGCAGTTGCCTGGGCTCCTTTCCTGCTGTGACAGATTCTGGAGGCAGGGGTAGGCATTTGGCGCTCCTGCTCTGGGAAGTCCCTAACCTCAGCTCTCTCCTATTCTCCAACCCACCCCCAGGCACCCCAACCCCTTCCCCCCAGCATCCAAAACAAACCCAAGGGCCAGCTCCGCCTCCATTCCCTTTAGCAAACTCCAGTGTCACATTTCAGGGCAACAGGTAAACATGGGTGAGATAAGCCCTCTTGTGTGACCAGGAGAATGAGATGGAATGTAAACCAGTGTCAGATCCAGCCACAGGATTGATCATCTCCTTCCTACCTTACCCCCAAAAGTCCACCTTGACATCTGGCACGCTGTGGCTATCAGACCCTGGCGTGGGAGGGGCCATCAGAGGAGGCTTTGTCCTGACCCTCACCAGCCCAGCAACGCCGCCCCACCCTGCTCTGCATGTATTGCCTCCATTCAGGTCATGAAATGATTGAGGTTCCTGGAGACACCTGGGAGGTGAGTGGGGAAAACCCCCCTGGAAACCAGCCTGAGGATTAGCCAGTTACGGAGGAAATTAGAATTAGAAAGGACTGGACTTGCCCCAAGGGAGCCATGGAAAGATTGCCAGAGCAGCAAATGTGACCATTCTCCCCCCCAGGGCTATGGGCTGGGATCCTAGCAGATCCTGGTGACTTAGATCACCTCTTCCCTTCTTTCTCTTTCGCCTTTTATCAGAAAACTTCCACGAAGAGGACTTGGAAGTTGTAAGAAAACTGCCTCCAAAGCATCCGATTGGAGATGGGAAGGGGCAGAGAAGGACTGAGAACTTGGTAACTCAGCTTTGCCAATGACCATGTCCTCCGGAAAGTAAGCCCTCTACTCAGTTTTAATCATCACGTGACTAAGTGGCTGAGGGAGTCCGGGGTGCCAAGCCAGGAGAGAGGATCCTGCCAGGGACCTTGGCCTGGCTGTACTATACTCCTCATGCAGGTCCAGTTCACCAGCTTCGCCCTTTCTGTCCGGCCATCCCTCTGCTGGCCTCAGTGCTGCGGGGCAAGTAGGGAGGAGGAGTTGGGTCCTGCTCACCCTCGGGCACTGGAGCGGGATGAGTAGTGGGGCTCCAGCTTCCCAGTGTCTGAAAACCCATGGCCTCCACACTGTGGCTCCGGGTGAGGGAACTGGAAGAGTCCGGCTTCTCAGACCCTCAGCCACTGTTGCCGCTTGGCACAGGATCCCTCCAGCCAGCCGGTCCAACCACGGGTCTGGAGCGGTTCCCTCCTATCGCCATCCCGCCATCACGGAGACAGAGGCAGGGCCGCCCAGCGATGCAGAGGAGACCTAGGGGTCGCTGCGCGATTTGATCGGAGCTCCCCCCGGCCAGCTTCCCGGCAGGTCTGGGAGCTCGGTACTCCTCAAGGACCTCCACTCCTGGACCCGGCAGGTGGCCCCCATCGCCAGCGCGGCCCCGCGGAGCTCAGCTCAACAGTAGCACCTTCTAGCTGGAAAGCCTGGGATTCTTCCTGCGCTCCTGCTAGGATGTGGGCCTCGGAAGCACCCATGGGTGTGCAGGGCTGCGTGTAGGGCGCGGACCTTGGCTAGGAGGAAAGGAGGGGTTGTAGTGGGGAGGGGAAGAAGCCCTGAGGCCTTGCAAGTGGGGGTGAGACTCAGGGAGGGGTGGTGAACAAAGCACATTTGAATCAAGTTGACTGTTAAATTGTTTTCAAAACCTGGTGGAAAAGTTGACTTGCTCCTCATGGGGCTGGGGCGGGGGTAGTTGTCTATACAGGAGAGTGTTGCTGTCAGAACTCTGAAAAAGAGCGTCCATTTCTGTCCCCAGTTTCTCAGTGCAGTCCCCGCTCCGTTCCCACCACAACCCCTTGGTGGATTTACATAAGAATGAAATGAAACAAAGCAAACAGCATTCTCATTTACAGTTGTATTTATTATAAAATAATTATTCACTGTTTTGAAGCTCCAACGACCTAGGTCTGAAGAAGAGGAGACAGCTCAAGGGGGGCCGCCCACTCCATGGAGCCACCGAGGAGACCTGCCTTTAACACCGAGAACCGCAACGCAGACCCTCCTGGGTGCAGCCGGCAGCGCTGTGGCCTCCTCCGTCGCCTGCCTTTCAAATGGCCGTTTTTTGCTGTGCGGATGGCCCCGGGCGCCTTGACTGGCCCCAGCCTCCAGACCCCGCCAGGCCCTCCGCCCCAACGTGAGCGATTTATGACTCTTGTTAAATACTCATTAGGACTTTGCACCTTTTTCCAGCAGGACCCAGGAAGCCACCAGCTCAGCAACAGCGAGGCGAGTGCCAAACAGTCCGCAATGACCTGCAAGGAACACGCAGCTGTAACCAGGTGCCCAGGGGATTGGCTGGTTGCAACGATCCGGTGGCCCTCTCAGCCCACCCCCTGGGTGCCCAGACGGTGTCCTCCTGCCACGCCAAGCTGGGGGCGGGGGCGATGGGTGGGGTGGGGGAAGGAGTGTCCAAGACGCCTCTGGAGCACCCCGACCTAGAGTAGGAGCCTTGAACTTGCAACACCGCGGAGACCCCCAGCTTCCAGACAGACATGCCTCGGAGAGAAGAGTCGAGTGGGGCCGGCGGAAGGAGATGCCAAGAGGATCCAGGAAAGCACGAAACGGAAAAAGGCCCAGAAGGGAAGGACACGGACAGTCAGACTCTCGCGGAGCAGTGCTTCAATAGAGTGGGGTTTGACTCCCAGGAAGGCGGAAGGCAGGAGAGCGGGCTGGCAAAGTGTGCCTAGGAGCCTGGAGATTTCCCAACCCACGGGAGTTTCCCACCGTTGCAAGGCAGAGAAAGGGACGCAGTGCCCGGCCTGCAGTGCCCCGGTGAGTGTCAGAGGAAGTGAATTACATGCGTGTGCATACGTAAATATTTTATAAACCTCCCCATAATTAACCAGATCATTTCCATTATGCCTCCAATATGATCAACTGCGACAATGTGAGGGTTTTCGGAGGTTTATAATTTGATGTCACCAGACGGTTGCTCCAGGGCAAAGGTACCATCACTGCACCAGCTGCACTCGTGTTTATTTGTTTTTCTCCGGTGTTCCTGTAGGGCTCCATTATGCAGTGTTTAATTAGTTTGCATTTGTATGTCACCCTTCCCAAATCAATGCCATCCCCGAGCAAGGCGTTGTAAATGCTGGCAGTACAGGTGTACTGCCTCCTCCGCAGCACTAGGAAACGCGTGTCTGACAAATGAAAGCGGGGCTCTCCGTCAGCTCTCTGTAGCTGGGACTCCAAGATCAAAGCCAGCGGGGACTTCTGTGCCCCCTGAGTACAGTCCTGGCTGTGGCTCCGGATGTCATTGGAGGGAGCCTGGCCACCTGCATGGGAAACAACTGACTTCATTTTGTTTAAGTCCTGTGGTCTTTGGGCCAGCGTTGGCCTCCAGAGCTTTGAGCTTGGGGCCTCATGAGCATGGGCTGAATATGTGCAGGGTTCCCACCTGGATGCCGGGTTGTGGGCAAGCCTGCAGATAACCTAGCACCTGAGGAGGGCCCTTGTGAGTGACTTCCTGCCTGGTTCCAAAAGTCCTTTCAATAGAACCCAGAGCATACAGCTCGAACTTCCAGAATCTCCAGACATGAAGACCCCCTTCCCCTACCACACCTCTCAGGGAGGTATAGCCATCTATTTCTTCTTGAAATGACCTTTGGGGATTGGGGGGGGGGGTGTAAATATATCCTTTCAGCCACCAGGGAATTCTTTTACTTTTTTTTTTTTTTGTCAGGAATAAGAGATTGTTCATCTTTAACTAGACCGCATAGAAATTGATTCAACAGCAGTATATACTGAATTAAAGTAATCTCACTTGAATTTAATTACCTAATGAATTATTTGTTTAAAAGGTAGAATGTCTTGTTTGCCAAAAACCATTCAGACCTCTGATAAGAACTTGTGTTTTAAGGATAGTACTTTTAAGTGTAGGCATGTATTAAGGTTTATATGTTAACGCTGAGTACATAATTGCTACTGTACAACTAAAAAAAAAAAAAAAAAAAACAACATCCCAAAACTATGTTTCTTATGTGGATGTTTCTTTTGGAAATTAATAACCTCTAACTTTTTGTCATGTAAGTCTAGTTTATTTTTAAACTTATTTCATTTTGCTTTCAGCAGCATATTTTTTTTCCTAGTGCAAGATGACAGCTGTCTATTTGAAGACTTATTTAATGATTAGTGTTTGCACTGAAGTGGGGCACCCTTCAGGAGAACTCTAACCCAGCTGATCTGGATCCCTGAGGCATCCACACTGGCAGCAGGAAGACATTCCTTGTTATCAAACTTACAGGAATAGAGCCTACCATGGCCCAGACTTTGACCTTAACCCTTAATTTCTAAACTGTGGAAGAATTTTTACTTCCTCTTGTTTTCAGTAAGCAAAAGCAAATAATCCTAAGCCAGGCCATCCTTTCTGAGAAACTCTGAAATTGAATGTCTGGGTAACCCTAACAATCAGTACAGCTAATGCAAAGTTTATAATTGGACTCTTTAAGAGGGGAGTGTGACCTGCTGGAAATCTAACAGGATTTCTATATTTTCTGTGGTCCCTTTGCTATAGAAGCAGATCACTCCATTTTGTCCTCTATCCCAGGTGATGGACAGACTTTTCTACCCCTGCATGATAGAATTTCAGCGGAGAAATGCATGATGGGGGGCGGGCAGAGAGGGTTTCACCTTCTCATTGAGTTGAGAATAGGAGATAAAAACACCTCAAATCCACTTGGTTGAATTCTACTGTTATTTTCATTAATATTTCATCAATCAAATCATTTGCTTTAATTGGGAGCTTGGTCACCATTGTCCCATAAATATTAAATGTTATTAATGTGGTGTTCACCTAAGTAGGAATGGGATAAAATAAAAACGCAACACTAATAAAAATTATAATTTGTATTTTTCTTAGAAACTCTGATTTTTATCATAGCTGTGCATTTTGAAATTGGTGCTTTACAACCAATAGCGATTAAAATTATAACACAAACTTAATCACATTCAGTTAGTTATAGTGGCATCCTTCTTCCAAAGACCCAGATCTACATGCATACATATTTTAAACATATAGGAATTTACTTCACATAGTCTTGCAAATAACAGGTGACAGTAAGAAGCAGAAAGGATGAGATAACAGCTTAGGAGCGATAACCCACTCCTCAGATCTGAGCCAATGCAAGGATGATTTGTTAGTAAAACCCTCAAAGGAAATTAAATGTGTGGGATGGAGGAAGCTGAGAATACTAAATGGAATATTTATGTTAGACTCTTCCAAAACTATTTGAAATTTAGACCAAACAGTGTTCTATCTCCCATGACTTCCTATCAGCGCTCAGTCAATTATATTATTAAAGGTAAAAGCTACCTACTAGAAATACCTTTTAAAAACATCTATCGGCAAATAGTTGCCCACACCACATCCTAGATGGAAGGTTTCATGTCTTCAGGGTTTCTAACAATGTGCACAATGGAAGTCACTGGTCAGTAGGCAAAAATCGGTTCATTTAAGGAACATCAACTCACCCAAAATGCCCAATAGACAACCTGCCCACAGGGACTTCAGGGGAAAGTCTCTTAAATGTTCTGAAAACCCTTCGGTTCTCCCAGCATTCTCCAGAACCATCCTTATAGAAAAATACAATTTGGGGTATGGGGTGAGTCTAAGGGAGGAAACGTAACACATCCCTAGGCCCAGGAGTCCTGAGGCTGCTTTGTATTAAATGTCACCTTGAACTTTACTGTTAGCCAAGGCTGTATACAGAGCTGCTCCAGAGCTCAGGGCTCTTGGCTGCACTAGCTCCTTCACTGCTGGCCTCACGCAAGAAAAACTGCATAGCGAGGCTTAGGGCTCCTGGCCCCCAATTGTCTACCAGCTTTGAGAACATGACACACCATGAGCAAAAAGGAGGCCAGAAGCTCCCCCTCCTCAGCCTCTATTCCTCTAAGTACCCTTTTCTAGCCCCCAGTCTCAGAGCCCCTCCCAACCCCTCATGCTGCTCAAGGCTGCCTAGATGTTTCTTCCAAGCTGCCTAGTCCATGTTCTGGGGCTCTCCCTGTCCTCCAAAAGAACCCACATGGCCTCTGGTCCCCTCTGTTGGATACAAGCTGACTGATAGCTGCCTAATCCCAGCTCCTAATTAGATCTACAGTTAATCGACAGATATGTGTGAACTTAAACTCCTATACAGGGGATAGTCACATTTTAATAAGGGCCCATCAGTGCATTGACCCAAAGCTTCTAGGAGAGACCCACACTCTGGATGGAGGAGGGCTTTGTCCCTTGAGTAGATGCCCCACTGCACTCCTGATGTTACCATAGGAAAATGCCAAAGGTATCAGTTAAGCACCTTTTCCTATGTTTCACAAAAGAGGAAGCTTATAGCAGTTAAGCATGTGCTGCCAGTCTACCTGGGTCCTGGTCCCAGGGGTAGCGTATGTACCTGAGGCTTTGGCCAAGAAAGAAGTGCCATAAAAATGAAGAATTTGAGCCTGACCTTGTCTTTCATCAGTGCCTGTGCCTCACTGCCAGAAAATGCATTATCGCTGTGGTGGCGAGATGGTGGAAAGCATCGGTGATCATTTTACAAGCTGAAGACTGTGTGACATTATCTCCAGGGTTGAGTTAAGTGGTTTGTCTAAGGTCACTTAGCCACAGGGTAATAAATCCAGGATTAGAACCTGGGCTCCCAGTTCCATAGTCTGCATGCTGGGCAGAGGCAGACAGACTTATTGAACTAACCCTCCTTCTCACCCTCCTCCAAAACCCTTGGAGCCCTCTGCTCCCGTACCCCCAGGTTCAGGGGACTGTGTTGTAGCAATCAGGGCTGGAAGGCAGCTGTCAGGAGTTCCTGATTCTGCCCCACACCTGATCATTTTCCCTATTTTAAAAATGTGTTTTCTTAACATTTGTGGAGAATCACTATAAGAAGTGGACAGTCTGAGATAAATCATGCAGTTCAGTGAAACACATGCAAACACCAGACTATTGTACAAGGCAGAAATAGTACAAAGAGGGATATGCCAGATATTTAGCTTTTGACTTTCAGCTTCAGCACCATCCTCCTCCACCTTATACTGCATGAATCAGGGTCCTACAAAACACTTATCTGCATTACCACTTTCTCTCCCTTAGACTGCCAAAGTGGGTGCCAGGAGGAGGCTTTAGGGAAGAAGGAGGGAGAGGGCCTTGTCCTCCCTGGTCCTGATCACTTCCTGTGACTCTCAGCATCCGCATAGTGGAATGCTTCACCCACCCACCCCCAACCCCTGCAGAAACGAGTCTTATGTGGCAACAGGTGAGTCCAATTTGGAGGTTTCTAGCAGTCAGAGAACTCTGCCACTGTGTTTATTCTCAAATAAGCTCATTGTCTTTTCTCTTATAAATTGACTTGAGTATTTGTGGGTGAAGGATACATTTTGATGATAAATTAAAAAAAAAGCATTCAATGAGAATTCCACTTGCGTGTCTGGATGAATGTTTTCTGCTGCATGTCTCTACAACTGCAGAGTGACTAGCACATGGGGAGGATGAGGAAGAATCAATTGCCTTAGTGAGTTATGGCCACACCCTTAAAGGGTAAATTTTGGGGCAAAACAATATTACATCAATACAAATGACTTCAGAAAATGTAGTAATATCTGAATAACATATAGACATCGTGGGAAATATACCTTAAGCTAAAGCCATGATGAAGTGAAGTATTTATTATTTTAATCTGAGTTACTTTGTGGTTGGCATATCATCCTCTTGATCTTATTTGAGGATTCATGAAATGTTCTGGAATTCTTTTCTCAGAATAGGTAGTTACATAATATTTTCATTTCTCTGTTTACTGAACGTCATCAATAAATAACAAAGCACAAAGGTGAAGTGGTTTCTGTGTAGAGTTCTTCCATTTGCTGTTAGTCAGGTGTCTGGAATAAGGTGAGATAGAGTAAGACATAGCCTCCCAGCTACGTCTACAAGGGCAGCACCCCTCAACCTTTAACTCAGTGTATGAGGTGGCAGGAAACAAGCAGACGATCTCCTGACCAAGCAGGAAACCTATATTCAGCTGGTCATCAAAAAGAACAAACTGGGCTTTAGAAAACACTTAAAATGGTGTGAAGAATGATTTTTAAATTACCTTCATGTGTGTTGAAAACTTAAAACCTCAGTGATTTACCACTTGGATTTTTTGGCCCCAATTTTATGGTTAAGGTGCCAATGGTACATGCAGTTGTTTTGTTTTGTTTTGTTTTTTTCTTGAGTAGGGTTACATAACATTTAAAGACTGTGCACAAATGTTTGTTGAGTGATGATCTTGATACAGGCACGAGTCTGCGCCATGGATTCAGCATTCAGGAGTGTCACAGGCATAGCATGAAGTGGGAACAAGCTGCTCGCTCACATTGAGGCCCTTTGAATGCTCTGAGCTGGCGTTCAGCGTGCCCAGTGTCTTACACACAGTAGTTAGCCAATCAGCGTTCTCAGAGATCTGACTGGTTCTGAGAATGCAGGTGAGACCTTGGTGTGGATGGTCAGTGACTGGTCTCAGCTCTGCTTCTGCCCAGGAATGTGGATTGTTTGGTGATGAGGGCCTGCCAGAGACTTCTGTCTTCCCCACACTCCATTCTCACCACCAGAGGAGGAGAGACCCAGAGAACAACTCAGCAGGTGTTTCTGCTCGCCTGAGCTCCTAGCCATCCTGGGGCTGCATAATAAAACACTATCAACTGTGTAGAATGGCCTAAAACAACAGACATGTATTCTCTCACAGCTCTGGAGAATAAAAGTCTGAGATCAAGGCAGGCCTATGTGTCTTCTGAAGGTCCAGGGAAGGATACTTTCTGTCTCTTTCAAGTCCTGATGACTCCAGCATCCCTGGGCTTGTGGCTACATCATACCCATCTCTGCCTTTGTCTTTGTCTTCACATGGCCTTCTCTTCTATGTCTGTGTCTCTCTTCTTCTGATTTTTATAAGGACAACCATGACTGGATTTAGGGATGATCTGGATAATCCAGAATAATCTCTTCATATAGACATTCTAAAGTTAATTACCTCTGAAAAGACCCTTTTTTCAAGATGAGGTCATATTACAGCTTTTGGGGTTAGGATGTAGATGTATCTTTTGGCGGCCACCATTCAACTTACTATAGGTTCTTAGTAGAGAGAGTCTGGGACACACCCACAAGTGAAGGGCCCACATGGACAGGAAGTGTTAACATGACCTATAGAGAACACCACCTGAGGACACCTTCAGCAGGGGGTGGGGAGAGGACACTTGCAACTCTTTGGTCTCTGGATAATGACAAGGAGTCAGTCTGAGAGAAGGAGTCAGTCTTAGAAGAAATGACAATGGCTCCAGTCATTCCCTTGTAAGAGCAGTGGAACAGGCCTGCTGGCATCCTGAGCTCCAAGTGTCTAGGATTTTGTCCCTTCTGTCACTTCCTGGTATGTTGTAATCTCACTGCCTGGGCTATGACTCAGCACTTCCTCCCTCTTCCCAAATATTCTATTCATACTGAGGACCTGCAGGAAGTTCTTTTTTAAAAAAACTCTTTACATTCATGTCATGATTTCAGGGAGCTTAACAGTATTTCCTCTTTTCCTTCCTAAACTCAAGAGCAACTTGTTTTTACCTTTGTATATCATTCTAAGCTCCAGCACTACTACTACTGAGCTACAAAGTTGGGTTTTGAGCACTGGTCCAATGTTGTCTGAATTATAATTGATCTGTTACAGAGGATGAAACTGCCAGATTTTAATGTCGTTCAATTATAGCTACCCTCATTAAGGAAAGGAGAGGAAGTGGAGCTCTTTCAAAGGTACTTCAATTGCTATTGCCAAGTATGGAGTTCTCAATTTTTCTAGTTAATTATGCTATGAGTTTCTAGAGCTGCTTTCATGCAGGAGTTTGAAAAGCCTCTGAGGTACTTACTGCCCCCAATAAGTCAGGTGCTGTAGGCTGTTCAAGACTAACGTGGGAGTCAGAGCCCATGGGGGGACAGAACTCTGAACTAAAGGGCACACACAGTGCTAGATCTTAGCACATGGAACCAAGTCTGAACTTGAGGTGCTCTGCCACCTTCTGCAGCACAGGTTCGGTTGGGCCTAGTGATCATGCTGGTCACCTCTCTCCTCTGCTCTGCTTCCCCTTGTGTGGTTCTGTTGCCAGGAACATGTGGACCAAACACCCCAGCCTTTCTGTGCTTTCACTCCACCAGTTCCCAATTAAAGAAGTGAGAGGATCTTCCAAAGTCTGGGCAGCAAACAGCCTACCTTAGCCCCCAGGATCTAGCTCAACCTGCCTCTCCACCCCCAGGATCTAGCTCAGGCTGGCACGGAATTAATCAATTATCAAATGAGAGGTGAAATGAAGTGGTGCTGTCCTCTCACAAGGATGCTGGGACAATCTCCTTATGCCAGAATCCTACCAGTTTGTCAGCATCCTTCCTCATCAAGAGAGCCTCTCCAACTGCTCCTGTGGAATTAATTTCCCTTTATCATCCCTCTCCTCTGCTGAATATTAAATCTCCTTTACAATGTTGCTGAGAGTCTGCTTTGTAGCAAGTTTTCTGCAGAAGTATGTTGTATCAGGTTAGATTCCTTTAGCTACAAGACACAAAATGTTTCACTAGTCTTGGTTTCCCCTTGTTCCACCGAAGAAACCTGGAGGAGTGCAGTTCAGAATTTGGGGCAGTGGCTCCATGGTATCACTAACGCCCAGGTCTTTATTTTTTCCTGCTCCACCGTCCACAGCTTGTTGATGTTGCTTCGTCGCTTCAACACAGCCACCACAGTCCAAGCGTCATTCTCACACAAACACAGACAGGGAAGACTGATCATTTTCAGGAGTCCCTCGGCACAGCTTTTCATATGTCTCAAGACCAGACCTGGGCGAATGGCCACTCATATACAGAGGAAGCTGAAGTCTTCAGCACTCAGCAGAGGGAATGGGTTGTCCTGAGTAGCTCTGAGTTCCCATCCTTTGCCCTGGGGCTGTCCACATTCTTACTCTGGTCCTTAGGTCTGCTCACACTCTCAGTCTGTTTCATGGGAGCACGGTGAGTGGCTCTTCCTCACTCACTAGAGCCTGAGTGTGGTTGTGTGACTTCTGCAGCAGAGAACTGTCAACAGAGGAGCAATTGCCACATCCCAGAGCCCCTTAAAGGGCTGGTGCACGATTCACAGGTGGAGATGAAGCCTCCATCAGCTTGGGGACCATGATTAGAAGGGTGAGCAGAGGCCCATGCTCTCCTTGATGTATACATATAACAAGGAGAAAGATGCCTTTGCCTTGTGAAGTCACTGCGAGTCTGGGCTGTGGGTTATCAATTCTCCACCATCCCTAATCTGCTACACAAGTGTGCTTTTGGCAGCGGGCGGGGCTCTGTCATGACATATCAATAGCTGCTCCTGGCATTGTTTTGAGTTAATTAAGATTCATGTTTTCTTTTACTTACCCATCACTCTGTCTTAAGGGGATAAGGAATGAGTGTGAAAATAGAGACAAACGAAAAGGAGAAAGAGAACCGGGCATGAGTAATGCAGCCTCTGCCACGATTTGGGCATGTGGGTATGTGTTACGCTCTCCAAATAAGACCAAGAGTTTTCTTTTTAACTCCCACCCTCACCCATTGGTTCTGTTCCCAGATGAGACCTTGTTATGGCTGTGCTTGTCTCTATGACCTAGAGGTTTCAATTTGAAAAGAGAATGTGTGTGCGTGTGTGTAATGTAAATGAATTAATTTAAATACATTTGGGAGTTTAATATTTAAATCAATACAATAATGAATATGTTTGAAAAATAAATAATAACCTATAACTTCTCCTTAAAACATTAATACATTTGCTTAAAAGAGGCTGATTGTACCCATAGTCAGAATTAGTGCTAGTGACAGATACCAACAGTCCCTCAAAATACCTCCTTTCAAAATCTTGGCTGTTATCTGAGATCCCTTTGCCCACACAAATTATGTAAAAACATTTAAAAAGTCCATTCTCTGGTACCAGTTGTTTGCTCCCTTTGTTTGATTTTGGCATTATCCTCTTGATGTTAAGAAATGTATTTTAGAGATTAGAATGACATAAAAACAAAGGAAATTTCCAAGGAAATATGATTCAGGCCAACTTCACCACCTTTTACATTTGTGAGATTTTATGTTCTTTTTCCCCTCAGCTTAAGATACAGACTGTACAATGAAACCAAGTAGGTGTCTCCACCTTGAGACACCTGAACTTTGGGGGTACGGCAAACTTAGATGTTTGGCTTTTAAAGCTGAACTTTGCAAAAATGCAGTTTTGTGAATTATGATGAGAAATGTGTTTCCAAATATGGATGAGCCGGCTGAGCTTGCTGTACCAGTGTGGATAGGGTGACAGCAGAGACGTCCCCTGGGTTGGGGGAGCCAGGGGCTCATTTCTGACTGACAGCAAGAGACATCGTCCATCAGTGGAATGAATGGGATGAATCATCATTCATTTATTTATTCTAAAAAGTGGCACCTTTCTTCAAGAGTCATTAAATAGAAAGAAAGTGGAGTTTGTGATTTAAACCTTATTTTTCTAATAATTTAGACTTTGGTAGCTTTAACAGGTAAGGCTGTGTCAAAACCGGAACCTCTGTGTGAGAGTTGAGGGTCACTACTTTATCTTAAAGTTTGATTTTATCAGTTACTGAAGGGGAGGGATGTTTACTTTCTATGGGAAGGAGAGTGCAGTATGACAGCAGGAGAATGCTGGGAGTTTGACAGAGGATGGAGGCACCACCTCAGTGTGAAGCCACCTCCTTCTTGACACCTGTCTTGGGTGGTTGAGGCTCTGGCAAGACAGGCTGATGCCTGGGGCGGGATGTCAGTTGGGCATCTCCTCCCCTTCAATTATACAGCAGCTGATAAAAAATAAAATAAAGTTTACAATTTGACATGGTTCACTGAGTTAGTCATCATAAGTTTGCATAAAATTCAATTTTGGAGCTAATGCCCAGCCTTCCAAAGGGAAGGGCCTGGATTATATGCTCTGGAAAGTACATGGAGTCTCCCAGCTGCCGGGCTCACTGCAAGCTGTGACAAGAGGGCTGGAGGCCCCAGATTCACATGGAGAGTGCTTCTTTCTCCACTTCCCAGAGCTTCCAAATGCGTGCCATGCTGCAAAGCATGGGTAGTTATTCTCAAAGTCCATCAACTCCTGTCCTTGGGTTGTTTTGAAACTATTATAATTTTAAATAAGTGAGTATCCTGCCCTGTCAGAATCCATGCCAATACTCTCTTGGAACCAAAGAGCTTCCATGAAACACACTGCAGAGCTGAACACACCAGCGAAAGGAACAAAATACCCGCCAGGGATCTACACATTTAGCCAATAGTCAATTAATTTATTAAGCTAGGAATGCACCTAAGTGGTACCCTAATGGCTTGAGAGAGTAAGAGCCCAGAGCTGTCTACTCGACTCCCTGGGTACCATTTACTATACAAATGCTCATCTTCTGAATGATGCATGGGTGGACTAAGTGAATAAATGCCATTGATTTTTTTCTTTTGGTAAAAATTATTTAGGCACGTTTAAGAAAATATACAGAATTGTAAAAGAGAAGTAATCTTTCCACTCAGACATGACCATAGGCAATACTTTTATTTCCCTTCTGTCCTTTTGCATGTACAGATATAAATAAACTCAAAATGTCATTTAGTATTCTTAGAAATATGTTGTCTTATTGGATAAATTTAATCATTTCTCTATTTTTGGGCATTGAATTGGTTTTGGATTTTTTAAATAATTCTAAGTAACACTATAATTGTGTACCATAGACTTTGTCTGAGACCTTAGTTAGCTCTTCAGGATATGTTCTAGAAATAAAATTCCTGGGACAAAGAATATATATGTTTTAAATTCTTTTGATAAATATTGCCAATTGCATCCCCCCAAACTTGTACAATATATATTTTTATGAGGCTTCCATCTCTATATGCTCATATTAGTATTTTAATGGGAAAAGAATCAAAACAAATACTGCAAATATATCATAGGTAGACTGAAAAAGACATACTGGTTTATCAGCATTTCTTTAACTACAAAGTGTTAAAGAAATTTCTTTAACTACAAAGTGTTTTCTTACCTTTGCTCCAACTGCTTATTCAAAGTAGGAAACTGTGTTGTCCAATATGGCAGCCACTTGCCACGTGCTTAAATCTTAAATGTTAAAAGTAGTCCCTCAATGTCACAAGGCACATTTCAAGTGCTCATAAGTCACAAGAGACTAATGGCCAATGTAGTGGGCAGTGTAGATACAGGAGATCCATCTCCATCCTTGAAGAAGGTTCTGTTGGGTAGTGTTCTAGAATCACAGTCAGAAGTGGGATGAAAAGGACAACTGGATTAAACAGATACATTGGGACTGGGTGTTACAGGACATGAGCAACAATTGGTAACACTGTTTAACTGGCTTGTCAATGACTGAAATATTCATGGTGAGCTGTTCCCTTCCTCCGGGAAGATGTCAAACACTTCACTTCTTCCAGGTAAGAGCTGCACAGCATCCACAAGCTAGGGAAGCAGACACCACTCAGGGGGTTCAACCATAGTTACAGGGTTGTCCCACATCTTGTTAGCTTCAGAAATGTTCTCTGTTCTCATCTCTATTTTTTAAGTTAGAGCACAGGCCATGCTCACATGACATATATTTAACAGAACATACTATTTTTGAAGGGTTCTGGTAATCAGTTTCACTGAAAACAGTTTTGGTGATTCTGTTTCCTCTAGGCATTGAGATATGTCAAAATGGAAAAAGTTGCTATATACTATTATAATACAATTATTATTAATGCTTTACTCATTTTGAGATTTTCTCCCTCTAATTAGCCCTGACCACAGTGGGAGGGTCATAGCATGGTGCCAACTTAACAGGTGAGGACAATGAATGATGTCCTTTCTGATCTGTGAAGTTGTTCCACAGACATGCAGTGGGTCAAGTTGAAACTCATGTACAGGCTATTTGTTTAACTGTTTTTATTTTTTTATCACAAATTAGATTTGAGAATGTTGATAAACTTTCATGTGAAGGATTTTTTCCAAACATAAACCATCAGATTTGGCTTCCAATAAAAAAATGCTTCATTGAAACTTTGGAGTTCTGATTATTTCATACTAAAGGCTTGGTGCACAAAAATTTGTGCCCTCGGGGGGTCCCTCAGCCCAGCCTGTGCCCTCTTGCAGTCTGAGACCCCTCGAGGGATGTCCACCTGCTGGCTTAGGCCCACTCCCTGGGCAACAGAGCCTAAGCTGGCAGTCAGACATCCCTCTGGGGAATGTCCACTTGCCAGGTGGGAGCAGGTCTAAGCTGCAGTCAGACATCCTTAGCATTGCTGAGGAGGCAGGAGAGGCTCCCACCACCACTGCTGTACTGGCAGCCATCAGCCGAATTGTGGCTGAGCAGAGCTTCCCCTGTGGGAGTGCTCTGACCACCAGGGGGCATCTCCTGCATTGAGCGTCTGCTCCCTGGTAGTCAGTGTGTGTCATAGTGACCAAGCATTCCTAGTCATTCTGCTTTTAGGGTCAATTTGCATATTTCCCTTTTATTATATAGGATAGAGGCCTGGTGCATGGGTGGGAGCTGGCTGGTTTGCCCTGAAGGGTGTCCTGGATCAGGGAGTGGGTCCTGCTGGGGTGCCTGGCCAGCCTGGGTGAGGGGCTGATGGGTGTTTTCAGGCTGGCCACAGCCCCCAGCAACCCTAGCTCCCAGTGAGGCTGGCTGGAAGCAGGTATCTGTGGCTTATTTATCTTCTATAATTGAAACTTTGTTTCCTTGAGTGGAGGCCACAGATGGCCAAAGCAAGCAGCTTCCTCCATAGCTGGGGCAACCAAGTCTCCTATTTGCTCCAGCTCCATGGCTTCTATAATTGAAACTTTGTTGCCTTGAGCAGAGGCCACAGCTGGCCAAGGCAGGCAGCATCCTTCATTGCCGGGCAACCGAGCCTCCTGTTTGCTCTAGCTCCATAGCTGCCGGTGGCCATCTTGGTTGAGTTAATTTGCATATAGTCACTCTGATTGGTTGGTGGGCATGGCTTGGGATGTAGTGGAGTGACACAATTAGCATATTACTTGTTTATTAGATTAGATTCCAGTCAATCATTATAAAAATATCAAGGTGGTAGCTATAATTTCACCTCTCAGTTTGCTGTGCATGTTCTCAACTCTTGCTAAAGGCTCACGTCTGTGCAGTCCCCACTGATCTTTGCTGTAAATGTTCCTCTCGGTACAGAAGGTAGTCCACTGGGTCAGGAAGGGTCAGCTCCCATGTTGTTCCTTGTAAGAGCCAGAGGGCAGGTACTTCTCAGAGATGAGCGGCCATAAGACTCACAGACAACAGCATAAAGGGTAATCATTGGTATCCTGGGCCAGGGTGTTAACAGGAACTGGATTGAATGTGGTACGGCACCTTGTGTATCCTGACCATGCACTGTAACAGGACAGAACCACCTTGCAGCAGGCTCATCTGTGTGAGCCCCTCTTTCTGCCACACCAGAAGACTCAAATATGGCAGAAAAGGATACCTGTGGAAACAATGTTCTCCTCAGCCATATAGGCCCACCCAACAGATTGGTTTCCCTCCTATTGCCAGTAGGTGAATTGCCTGATGCCTCTTCAGTGAAATTAGATACTGGAATTGGTGATGAAGTGGTCAACAAATAAAAAGGCAAATAGTATTAATTCTATATATATAAAAAAAGCCTAATATGCTAAGTGTCCGATCATCCAGTCGCCTGTTCAACCTATCAAAGCATAATATGCTAATGATATGCTAAGGCTGCTCAACCTCTAGCTATGATGTGCACTGACCACCAGAGGGCAGATACTCCAACCTGCAGGTTAGCTAACTGCTGGGGTCTGGCTAATCAGGACTGAGTGAGATGGGCCAGATATGCCCTGGAGCCCTCTCATAGTCCCTCCCTGGCTGGCCAACCTCCCATGTCCTTCCCCAGCCCAGTGGTGCACTGATGGTGTCCCTCAGCCTGGTTTGTGACCTATCACAATCTAGGACCCTTTGGGAGATGTTGGAGAACTGGTTTCAGCCTTATCCCGCAGGCCAGGCCAAGGGACTCCACTGTTGCATGAATTTGTGCACCGGGCCTCTAGTTTATTTATAAAGCTCTGTGTGGAACAGGCATATATACATAGAGATCGTTTTCCTGCATATGGCCTTGTTTGTGAGTGGACTGGCCCACCAGTGTCTAATAATGCACTAAACCACAAGGTCGGCCTACAAAAGATATTGGGTTAGGGTTTGGGGATAACTGTTCTTAGGTGTAGGAGTTATGGTTTGAGCTGCACATTCACCATTGGGTCCTTGTCAGGCATGGTCAACTAAACCATGCGTGGGCAACTGAACCCCATGATATGTAAAGGTGAGCTGCTCATCTGGTTTGCCAGGTACTTTCCAGGTTTTTGCACCAAATGTCTCAAGTCCCAAGAGAACCCTCCACCCAAAAATCAGGACTGTATCTTAGCAAGCATGATCTAAGTTCTCAATTTTTCGCTAAAAAAGTGTCTCCTTTTTGTCTGATTGGTTGCAAACTATGTTCATGAGATAATTAGCCTTTTATCTCCCATCAATAAATGTCACACAGAAGTCTGGCTTTCGGTCTGGGGCAGGGGCTCTGCCCCTGGAAGTTTTGCAGGTCCCAGTGCAAACAAGAAGAACTGGGATTCAGAGTTCACTGCTGGGAAGGTGGGTGGGAGTGAGAAGAGGGGTCTCCGTGGGCCAAGCCACGGGAAATACCTTAGTGTCTGTCTGGGCTCTCTGCCTGGCATGGAGGCTGCTGCAGGGTGAATCTCTAACGGGAGGTTTAAGCACAGATTCAGCAGCTGCCAGTGGGAGGACCATAGGACAGGAGGCAGGTGAGAAGTCATGCGGTGTGCCTCAGAGTGAAACTGGGTAATCCTGGCCCCAGATATGAGTCATGCGTGAGGGTGGAGAGCAGGCAGGGAGAAACCTCCTCAGTGTATTTACAAAGGGCCTGAGAACATTCTGTCTTCAAGGAAATACTCTCCAGATTCTTTACAGTTCATTCGAGTGGGGAGTGTTAAATAATTTCATCTGAAATCTGAAGTGCTCAATGAGTAGGATGAAGTTTTGGCTTTATTTTTGTGGTGTTGAGAGATGTCTTTGATTTCTAGTGCTTGCTAATCTCCTCATTTTCCTGAGTACAGGTATTCTATTATAAATTAACAAGGGAAAGTAAACGAACAGTGGGGTTTTAATTGCATATAATTACTTGGTATGCCAAAGTATTTTACAATTGAGATAATTTGCCTGAAAGTGTTGGTATTTAGTGAATAGAATTTATGGTAATTCCTTGATTTTCCCCCAACTGCTTAGTAATCTTTATAACAAGGAAGCAGAAGTACAGTGAGAATTCTGCACTGAAACAAAGCTACACATAAAAGTGCTTAAAATGTATCTGTTTGCCTTTGTTTCAATAGGAATCCAAAACAAAGTTAATCTGATCAACAAGGATCAATAGAAAAGTGAGTGAAGATTCGCATTTCTTTGAAGCTGGTAGAGGCAAGGAAATAATCCTTGCAAACAATGGAGGCCTTTAATTCACAGGCTCCAGCGCTGAAAGCCATTGTGAAGTGGGATTTGCTGCGTTCCAGGTTTTAATGTGAACTGTACAAGCAGGTGCAGTGGCCGAGGCAGAGCTGCGCTTACTGTTGCCTCTCCTGGCAAAGGAAATGCACAAGGAATCCGGCTCTTGCTCTGATCATGGGGATGCCGCTGAAGCTGTCCTCCTGGCCACGTGGTTTCCTCCTCAGATACTTCTTTCCCTTTGGGACATGATGTCCTGAGGAGAGAACCAAACAAGTGGAGGCAAGTTCAACGTCAAATCTAGAGGACAAAACTGTTTGTAAAAAAAAAACAAACAGTAATTCTCATCTAACCATAAAATGATGTGGAAAAGAGTATTCTAGGAGCAGCTGTAGTACAGAATGGTTCTAAAGCAAAGGAGGCCCACTGCATTGCTAGCCACCACCCAGGGGACGCAAACTTTCGTGGCAATGTCCCTGCCCACTGTGTCAGAAATACTGTCCCTCCTAGTCTCCGACACACAGCCCTTTCTCATTCCTGACCTCAGAATGACAGATAACTAGGCGGGAACTTGGGACTTGCATTAGTGCTGTGTGAATGGGTGTTTCCTGACAGTGGCCTCGCCAGGCAAGTGTGGTAAGGTCTGGACACTCCACACTGTCAACCGTAGAATGAAAAGAGAAGGAGAAATGGCTGTATGCGGGCTTTCATAGCTCTAAGAATGATCCCTTCCATCCTTCACAATAAACATTCGCTTCTGGGGATGCTGAAGGGACAGGGGCTTGCTCTCTGAGTTCAGAGCGCAGGACACAGCAAGGACCACCCATGATGTGGGGATGGAGAGATGCCATTGATATGGGCAGCCCCAGCTCCACTGACTCCCTCATCCAGGGTCAGTCGTGCCAGTGACCATGAAAAATGTTCAGGATGGAAAGCCATGTGCAGAGTCTCAGAGGACTATAGAAGTGGAGGCAGTGTGAGTATCCACCAGGCATTCAGTCTGGGGCTGGGGGGCGGGGGGGATGCTGTAGGAGAGGAGGGAGGGCTGTTGAACCCGGTATTATGGCTGTAAAGGTTCCAGATGATGCTGTTGAAGGCAATTGCCCTCCAGACTTTGCTCCTTCAGTGGAGGCTACTGAGCACATAACCTCTATGTAATCTTGTTTGAATTTGCTTTTACCCATGTGATTTTAAATTGTGGCCATTTACAACCAGCACATCATAAACAACAAAGCAAGTGTTGGTTGCATTGTTGCTTTTTATGAATTTTCTCATTAATTACACCAAGATTTTAGTGAGGTGTGCCAGCTCATCAATTTTGGAATGTCCTCTGGTTTCTGCACCTCCCATGAGCAGCTTCAACAGTTTTACATTTCCAGGCCCCAAAAGGCATCACTTGTGCTAAAAGGCTGTGATGCCAAATGTATGTATTAAACGTGGCATTAAACGTAAGATAACATCTTTCTCTTTCCCCTAAGAAAAGGGCGCCCGGGCCAAGTATCATCCTATCCGGCCTTTGTTCATAGCTGCCATGCCCCACCTTCTTCCTGTATAAAAACTGACTATTCTGCATCACCCTAGAGAGCGCCCTTCTAGTTGCTATGTGGGGTGCTGCTCATATATGGATCACGTAACAGAGCCGATTGGGTCTGCACATGCACTCAGGAGAATTTTATTTATTTATTTTGAACACAGGTCACACATGCTGAGAACTGAAGTAGGTGCTACTTCACTTCCTCTGCACCTTCAGAATGTCACACCTGTTCCGGCTCACCTGGCCACCCTTCAGTTTGAAGAATGACCCTAAACAACTCTTCCTTTGAGGCTCTTATCCTTGTTGTGGTCACACTGAACTCGTTTCCCCAAGGTGCCTCTGGAGTGAGTGACCATTCATTTCATCAGGGTCCTTGCCAGTGTTTACCTGGTTCTGCCTCTCATGAATGCCTTTTACGGCCGTGCCTCCTTGGGTTACTTAAAGGACCTTAGACTCACAAGCCATGCTTCTTGTTTCACATGGAGCTTTCGGAATTTTTCTTCAACTGTTTCATCTCCCTCTGTACAATTGTCTCGGCCGCTTTGCATTCTCATCTGAGGCTGAGACACCGTTTGTGCTGTGATCCCCCTGTAAATAGGAGCTGCTTTGTGGGGCCCAGCCACTGCCGGTCCTGCTCACACAGGCAGCCTTTCTTCCTGCCCTTTAGGTTTGCATGTTAACCTCTCTGGGTGTCTCATGCGATGTTCCAGTGCCTCTATAGAGCTTCCAAGCCGACTCTATATTTTCTTAGTTTTTTTTAAAAACTTTTCCTCCTTAGTCTGCTATTAAATATCCTCCTCCTAGTTTTAAACCTGTCTGTTTAAAATTCATTGTTTCCATACTGCACCCAGGGTATCCTTAAGAGCTTAAAATATCAAACCTGATTTTGCATTGGCCACAGGTCCTAGTGGGATGCCCGCGTCCTCTCAAGCCATTTCCTGGATCCAGGGTCTGAATAGCATTTGAATAGTAAGTGATGCATTCGATTCTCCTACCAGTCAGAATAATGGGTTGTTTTCTTAGTAGTCTTGTGAACACAGAGGTGGATTCTTTCCAGATTGGCTGATGATCAACCAGGGAAATGCAGCATGAAAAGGCTGCAGTGTGCCCTTTGCTTTCTCTCCAGATGCGCATTCCCCAGCTAACCAGGCCGGAGGCTGGCAGGAGAGCTGGGCTCTGTGGGGCCCTGGGCATGGCTACAATCCTCTGAGCTCACGCATGTGAGGAGGCCAGCCTGAATAGCTTGGCGGTGTTCAACCCTACAGGCAGCTTTGATCTGTGATGCAGGTACCATCCCCACAACAAGGAGCTGTGTGAACGCCAGAGGCTAGAGGTCCCATCTGAGTCCCAACCTGGCTTCTGACCCTCATATCGGGTCTGTGGGAGTGGCCATAAAGAGGGAGTACTTGTGTCGGTTATGTCTGGTATCTGAGTCACAGTTCTCAGCTGACATATTCCAGACTTTAAAATATATATATATATATATATATATATATATATATATATATATATATATAATATATTTTATTGGTTTCAGAGAAGAAGGGAGGAGAGAGAGAGAGAGAGAGAGAGAGAGAGAGAGAGAGAGAGAGACCAATGATGAGGGAGAATCATTGGGGATTGAGCCTGAAACCCAGATATGTGCCCTGACTGGGAATCGAACCATGACCTCCTGATTCATAGGTTGACACTCAACCCTCAACCACTGAGTCACTCCAGCTGGTCATATTCCAGACTTTCTATCTAGTGTGAATGACTTTCATCATTTCCCCCAAAACACTCCACTTTTGCACATAAAGTCTGAACCCTTTGGAGAACACAGCACTGCAGAGAATTTAAATGTCTAAGAAAACTCGGTATTTTTTCAGAGCTGACTGAGACAGCAGAGAGAACTGGGCATGAGTGACTCTCAGAGGCTAGGGATGTTTCCAGGAAAATAAAGGCAGAGGGAGCTGGGTGCTCAGAAGCAAAGCACAGCACCAGAGAAGGAGAACTGAGGGCTGAACCTGCAGAGGGGAGAGGCAGAGAAATCCCACAGGAAGACACTGATCCTGTTCCCATCCCCCACCCCGCAACCCCTGTTCCCTGCCTTTGAAGCTCAGCTCCTCCCCAGATCATGCAAATCCAAACATGTCTGGGATTAGGAGGGTGGTATCAGAAAAGAGGTGTCTGGGGTGGTGTGAGAGGAAAGGGGAGCTGCAGGTGGGTTGGCTGTGATGAAGGAGGCCAACCCCAGCATGGCTACCTGCCCCGCCATAATTCCTCCCTGGACACACGTGCCACGCCAGGAAGGATCTGCCTTCTCCTGACAAATAACCAAGGAGCCCAGAGGAGCTGCAGACTTTGCTAAGCATCCCAGAACTAGTCTACAAGCCATTCAAGATGGGAACCAGGATGTCCTGACCTTGACCTCTCCCTGGCACCTAAGGAGGGTGCACTCCCCAGTGGTGTGTGGTCTCCAAAGGTGGGGTGCACCTGGCTCAGCACCTGGCTCCGTTCCCTGTTACCTGTTATCTCTGTCAGGCTCTCAGCCTCCCTCTGCCTCAGCTGCCTCACCTGTGAAATGGACCCTCGCAGAGTTCTGCTTAGTTGGGTTGCTTGCTGTGAGAAGTAACTGAGCTAACACTGCAAACAGCTCAGAACAAAGCCTGCCCCATGGCCTTGAGGGCTCCAGAAGGCTGTTAGCTTTTGTTATCACCAGTGGACATGGGCTGTTCCCAGGCCTGGGGGCAGGGGTGGTATTGGTAATTGTTGGCATAGATGAAAGGGAAAGACTTTCTCTAGAAAAGATTAAATCGGACTATTCAAATCAGATGTGTAAGCACAAGGGCTCCTTTGGAAATGTAACTGATAGGAAGAAATGCACATTCAACAAAACTATCAAGATGAAAACTTTCAGAGAAATGGAGGAGCCACAGGCATTAGATGCTAGGAGCCCTCAGCATGGGCATTGCCCACCTCCTGTGGCTTAGTGGAACCAAACTGGCCTTGCTCTGGGCCTAGAAGTCTATTCTGTAGGTTTTCTACCCAAGCCACACATGCTCTGATCCTTTGCCCATTGAAGACTTGGGACAGATAAGACAAAGTCCCTATAATAAGGCATTTTTCTAATACCTTCTCCCGTGCAGGGTTCTGTTGTTTGTTTTCAGAAATACAACGCTAATGTGATAACCACATTAAGCAGAAATGAAGGGGTTTTATAGGCAAATTTTGTTCAGTTCACTCAGACATTTTTGGCTGTGCAAGTTTAAGAAGCTGTCATCTGACTGTACTCTTCAGAATCTCTGTGACATCCTCAAAGCGTAGTAAATTGTTTTTTATCCTGTGTGATGCTCTTTTCACTCAAGTGTGACCAACTCTTGGTTTTCGGGCTTGGATCACCAATACCTAAGTAAATGAGAAGGGATGTGGTTATCCAGGACTTCAGGTCATTCCACTGGGGAGAAAAGAGGGGCTGGGGCTGCGTTGAGGTGGGGATTTTAGGGGGTCTTGAGGTCAGAATATTTTGTGTATTGCCCCTGCTTGCTGAGAGCAGGAGATGCACTTGACTAATTCCTGAAGACAGACTCCCGGCTGTCCGTCTGCCCTGCAGGTCCAGAGTCCCTGGCTGGGTTCTCAGGGAGACAGTCTATCAGCAGCCAGACGGGAGGAAAGAGATAATAATGACATGGCAAAATAAAAAATGTTATTTATCACAGCTCCAGTGTCACCAACCTGTTATTTTTATTGTTCTTTAGAATAATGGGATTTATTAAGGCCATTTGTCCTCCAGTCACATGGAAATGATACGTGTGAATGATGGAGCACATGCCTGAATATCCAAAAAGCACAAGCACTGAAAATGAGTTGCAGAACTCCTTTTCAAGTAGGAACTGTCTTTCAAAACTTTAAAACGCTGCCCTTTTAAAAGGCCCAGACCATTTCTGTGATGTAGCAGTAAAAGAGAAGTAGAAAATAAAACGGCTCAATTTGGGAAAATGTGAAAATTACATGACATTGGTGAAATCGCAGACACAACATAAAATGAAAACAGCTGTGGACACAAAACCCTGTGTAGACAGTGGAAGGCCATTTATCTTGGAAAGTCAAGGACAGAATTACCTGCCACATTGACCGGCCTGTACCGGAGCAGCAGGTATGAACACAGGCCCAGGCCCCAGATGAACCTCAAGCTGAAAATTATCTCCATGGGGGATGGAAATGGATCTAGAGGAGCCCCTCGAGATGAACCCATGGGCAGGCCTGTGTCTGCTCCCGAGAGAGCTAGGGCATGTCAGGTTGCCCAGAGAGCCCACTCTCTGTAGCCTTAGGTATCTTGGCTGCGGGATGTCCTCAAGTCCCAATTAGAAGAAAAATACTGCCAGAGAGAAAATGCAAGATAAATATGACTGGCCCTACTTTAATAAAGTTTGATAAGAAGTTATTCTACATCCAGGAAACTAGAGCCAATTTTCACATTGTGGCTCAAAGACCAAAGGCAGGTCTAAGACTACAGGACAACACAGTCCCCTAAGTTTGGCTTGTGGGTTAGTGAAACTGCTCTATCAGGTAATTCACACAGAAGCCAATCCGCCAGGGCTCCTAAGTGCTCAGGCTCCGAAGCGTCTTCCTTCCAAGCTCCTTACTAGGAGATGCTTAAGAAGATGATCCTGGTTCTCTAGGGCCATTGTCCAGGGTGTGGAGGACAGATCTGAGTTCAGGCCTCACCCTGCCTCCTCTGTCTGTCACCATTAACTAGAATGGTGGTCCCAGAGGAGGCTATAGTGGGACTGTGAGCAGAGAAAGGAGTGACAGGGATGATCTTGAAGTGGCAAGTTGGTAACATCTACTGTTACAGAAGACAACAGCTTTAGAGCAATGATTTATTTCCTTAAATTAATAAATTATACATAACATATTTCTTCTTAGGGTTAAAAGGAATGGTCATCATTTACTAAAGTCTCAGTGAACATTAAAGGCTTTCTACAGAAAACTTACACAGTTGCACAGTAACCAACTCTGGAGGGTGCCACAAGGTCCTGACTCCATGTGGTAGAGGGAGACACCTGTGCCATGTGACAGAGCAAGTATTCAACATGGACCAGGCTTGCTGGGGTCCACTCTGTGAGCATCCTCGGCTACCTGAACCCACTTCATCTCCCATCCCTGGAATATGATCCTCTCCTAAGGAGAAGAGTGGTCATCTAGATTCTAGGGAATGGGGGGGGGGTGCTGCTGGAGCAAGGCAGGACCAGAGGGGTGCACATGAGTATAGTTGGCACGAGACTGGGTTTGTTAGACACTGTCTCAGGGAGGATAAGAAGCAGACAGAGTGGGTTGAGGTCTTTGCCTCCTTTCACATGTTTGGAACCCAGCTCAGATGGTCTGCACCCCGCGCTTCTCCACTGCCTCCAACCACTGTTTGCAAGTGTTCCAATTTTCTGCCTGGATGACTTTGGATCTCACCAAAGCTCACCCTGTGGTGTGGTTCTGGCACCCCATGACCATACTCCCCTCCTCTAATCCTCCTTCACCTCATCACACTCTAGGCTACTTTCTAGAACTGGGTATTCCTGCCTGAGTGGGAAGTGATAATGGTGAGCTGGGACTTCCTGGCCATGTTTTTGTATGGATGTTCTCTGTGGTTGACTGATTCATACACACAGGGATGCACACAAGATGAGACATACTTATCACATACATATGGATATCAATATAAGCATATCCTATATAATAAAAGGCTAATATGCAAATAGGCCCAATGGGGGAACAACCAACCAACCAAAAAACCGGTTGCTATGACATGCGCTAACCACCAGGGTGTGCTCTCGAAACATGGCAGGCATTGGCAGTAGGTGACAGAGTGTGGAACATGGTGGGTATTGGCTGCAGTGGAATGGTGGAGCAGGTGAGGGGGGAGTTGTGAGGTAGAGCGCCAGGCCAAGGCGGGGTGCCAGTCTCTGTCATTGGGGTGATTTGGTGGTTACTGAAAATTCTTTGCTCCCACGCACTACAGTCCCACCTGAAACTCGAACCTGCTACTGGCACCGAAGCTGCCACTCACACCTGCTGCCAGCTCCCAGCGCTGGCCCCTAACACTTGGTGCCATCAGCATGGTGCTTGTGGCAGCTGCCAGCCCCAATTGCCCCTGAGGGCTTCTCCACCTCCCCCTGCTCCTGAGGGGCAATCGGGGCAGGCAGCTGCCTCTCAAACCTACTACTGGCATTGGCCCCACTCACACCTGCTGCTGGCACTGGCCCTAATTACTCCATGCCATCAGGGGGTGTGAGCGGGGCTGGTGACATCAGTGTGTGGGAACTGCAGCAGCAGGAGCTGGGCTGTCGGCAGACAGGGGACCAAGGCCGCTGTGGGAAGGGCACAGAGGATGGGTCTAGACCCGCCCCTGTGCGCCCCCCCAGCCTCCTGGCCCACATATCCTTTTAAGGTGCACAAATTCATGCACTGGGCCCCTTGTAGATGTATAAAGTTAAAGAACTTTCTCCTAACCCACTAAGGCTATTTAAAAAAAGATTTCAGAATTCAAGAATGGATGTAAAATCTTATCATTGTTTTCATGTGGTTTTCATCCTTCCCTCTAGTCCACAACTTTTTGCATTTCTTCAATGAACCTAACCTGGTCACAGTATATGATTCTTAGAACACTGCTGGGATATGTTGCTAATATTCTCTGCAGAGTGTGTATTGTGTTCATAAGAAAGAGTGTGTGTGTGTGTATGTATGATATGCAATAAGGTTTTATTTTGTGCTTTCTTGTGTCCTAGAAAAAATCAGAGGTCACTTCCACTTAAAACTGTTTCCCCCCAACTTGTGCAATGGCACTGAGGAGAAAATACAGCTTGGATGAGAAGGTCAGGTCTTGAACCTGCCAACCTGGGGCTTGACATTTAATCCAGGGCATCCTTAGGAATAGATTGACCTGAATCTACGAATGAAGGTCAGAACAGCACCTGCTCCATGATTCCTGAAGAAGCCACACACAGAGAAGTAAACCCAACTCACAGATGGCTTTTGCCAGCAGTACCACCTGCTTGACAAGCCTTTCTACAGATTTCCTCAAGGTATCCATGATGAGGCTCCTATTGGTTTCAGTAGAAATGACATGAAATGTCTGCAAAGGAGAATAGGCTCATGGTTTAACCTGTCTCTCTAGGAGACTCCTCCCCACATTTGTGGGTGCTAGGTGGGCTCCATGTGGGCATGGAAGCAAAGACTTTCCTCCTCACCACCCTGCAGCATGATCATGCATAGATCTAACCTGCCTCTATGCTGAGGGTTGGTGATTTCCCTGAGTGTTTCTTGTTCTTATAACTCCAGGAGGTTATAGTCCCTGTCTAGCCAATGCCTCAGGCTTGACTGCTGGTGACTTCTCAGCCTTCTATACATGCCCATCATCCTGGGCTTTTTTTGTCCTGGAGGCCAATCACACTCTATGAGGCACCTGTATTTCCTTTTACTGTGCTGTGTGCAAGCTAGTCTCACTCTATAGGACCTTATCCCCTCTGAGCACAGATGGGTATGGAGCGGTTTAATATTTCTAAACCCTAGCACAGTGCTCAGACTGGGGAAGTACAGTACTGGATGCACATTTAATGAATAGTGAGAGAAGGCCCACAGCTGTGCCCAAGGCAGTCCTGGGAATTCAGGGAAGAGAGTCACATGGAGGGTGATGCCAGCATCCGTGCCACTTGCTTGGTTCCCAATAGTGTGGGCACAACCAAATTATAACCCATCACTTGGCTATCCAAAACATTTATGAGCTTGGAAGTATACCCTATTCCCAATACTGCTCTGAGTATTATTTTTATTAACTATGAAATGGTTATATAAACTCATTTACATCAGCAATTTATAAACTCCAAAGATACAGCAATGCTTTAGGGATGTCAGAAAAATGTTATTTACAAGTCACACTCCACTATAATTTATAGAGATCTACCCCCTGGGTTACTGGAATTGAATTGGAAAGTAAGGAGAGTGTTTCTAGATTCATCATTTGCATATTTATTGGCATTTATCAGCAGACATGGTGCCACATCTTTCCTGTGTCACCTCCCTGCCTGTGTTCCTTGCCACACTCCACAGTTGTGTGATGGACACTCCACAAGCCCCCACTGTGTGCCAGGTACTGGCTTGGCCCAGATGCACAGCTGAGAGGATCCTACACCTACCTTCCAGGCTTCTGAATTCTAGAGCAGGCAGTGGGCAGGGAAGCACCAGCCACCTATGGTGAGTGTCTATGGTTTCTTCACTTGTGTGAGTATACTCTCTGCTTCTATCCTCATCCTTGCCCCAGGGGATCATCAAAGACCAATAGCTAACAGGCTGCCTTTGGGGATGGACAGAGCAATGGACCCAGCAGGTGCCTGGACAGGTAGGATTTCCCAGGCACCCTAATAGCACCTGAGGCTTTAGTGGTTGGCCATCTCCCTGCTGACACCTCTTTATGCCTACTCTGTAGGTCAGATGCCCAGGGAGCAACTGGCAGTCTTTGCTTCTGCCAGTTTGTGTCCTCAGCCCTGGATTGGATCTCCTCCCTCCAAAGAAATCAGTTTTCTCTTGCAGCCTGGCCAGGTTTGGGACACCTCTGTGGTCTTGTTGGTTAGTGGGTCTAGGAAGCTGGAGTATGACTTGCTTGCTCATGGCTGTGAGACACTCAGTCTGATTTCTAAGTGGAGCTCACAGGGGGCTCCTAGTATGGGAGTTCTGTCCCAACATTAATAGCCAAGGACTTTAATACATTAGTGAGATCAAGGGACATCAGCTGTTCTCCCTCAGGATAGGCTTCATATATGCAGGGGAGAAAACCCACAGGGCCACAGAACCAGCAAGGCCCTCTGAGTGCTGAGCCCCAGGGTCAACCTAAACTTTTTTCTAGGAAGTTGGACAGGCCACTTGAAATGTCTGAGCCTCACTTTATTCACTGGGGAAAAGAGATGTTGGGGTTCCATTAACATGTATGTCGGGATTCCATTAAGTTGATCCTACATTACAGATATCTTAGTAATATACTCTGTCTGGGTCACTGGGCAACTCTGAGTCATCACTGGATCTGAGGTCACTGGGATAGGGTCAGAGAGGGGTTTACATGAGAAACATGAGCCATGCTGGTGGGGCAACCATTCCCAAGAGGGATTCTGAAATGGAAAGACCTGGAAGCTACGGAGAAAGATGAAATGGACTCAGTGAGTTGGGGGTTTTTCTTTGCACATCACAATGCAACACATAGTCAAATGTAATAAAAGATTAAAGTTTAAAAATATATTCATTTTATCTCTGATTTAGGTCTCTCCTTTGCTTAGAGAAGCAGAGGAAGGTACTTTCACCTCACACGCAGCTGGTTTGTTGAGGAGGCCTGGGCAGACCTCCACTCCACCTGCACCCTGGACACATCCATCTCCTGCCCAGATGTTACTTAGCCTCCATATTTACCTTTTATAAAACTCCCAGCATGAACAGAGCAGATATTAGGGTTTTGCAAGGAAAGGATGAAGCCAGGAGGGAAAAAAGTAATGAATTCTGACTTGGGGACCTCCTTGCCTTAGATAACATTTTGTTTGGAGAATACTTTCAAATCACTGATGATCAAATCCCTAATTTTATTATTTTACCTTCTTTCTGCTGTATCAACAGTGAATTTCCTGCTCAATAGTCAAACCCTACCCAAGGGAAAGTATAACTTGTAGCATATTCTTTGTACCCCAGGTAGAGTTTTTCCATTGATCTTTCAACCAGAACCAACAGCTAAGTACATTTGCTTGAACTTCCCTTTATCAACATGAGTATGTTGACCACTCACGGCAAATTCTTGGTAAAGATGTGAGCAGGATGAGAGGACATTTGGGGGATAAGGTCACATTTGTAATATCTTAATCAATAAAGGAAAAAAAATAAAAATAAAAATAAATTTACCAGGTGATTACAATGTGCAGCCAGGGTTGAGAGCCAATGCTCTAATTTCCTGATCTTGTTATTAAAACTTGTGATTTGTGAATAAAAAAAAAAAGATGTGATCAATGGAAGTGGAGGAGAATAGGGACACCTCAGTGACCGCGCTGGCTGCACCATCACCAGCATGGCAGTATAGTTGAGCTCCTGTGGGGCTGGGACAGTGAGAACGGAGGTGCCAGCAGCCATGGTGACTCGGGAGAACAGTGTGTGAGCTTTCAGTTGTGCACACTCGGGCTGCTCCTCCAAGGAAGCCCCCTTCCCTTCCTATCCTGGAACTCCCTGGAGCTGGTCTCCTGCACTGCCGACTGTTTCCTCTGGACCTCAGGACTGGAGCCCGGGTGTGTATTCACCTTGCTGTTAATCTGTCTTCTCGTGCTGGACATGGTCCGGTGTCTCTGTGGTCAGCCACTGGGATGGGCAGCTCCAGCTTCCTTTTCCGAACTCCTCATGCTGTCTAGTGAATTAGTGACATGGTGAAATCTTGAAGGTAATGGACCTGTGGTAAGAACTCCATGAGGCAAGTTGAATGTGTGAGCAGAGGCCCAGTATACCTGTCAGTCCACAGAACACTTGCTAGTTAGAAAATGCTTCCCACATTGAGAAGCAGACAGGCAGAATGAAGCCTGAGGAGTAAGCACTGGGTTAAGCAGGCCCTACCTCCAGTGTGGGCTTCTCAGCGGGCACACACCCCTCTCTGACACCTTGACCCTGCTCGAGCCCCGTGTGGAGATGCTTTGTGAGTTGGGCCGGATGTTTTGACAGTAAGCTCAGACATAGCGAGATCTCTGCATATAGATTAGAAGATATATACACAAATGTTTATTGCATATTTAAAAAAAATCTCATTGTATTCTCTACCTTAGTACTATGGGCAAGGACTGTTACAAAATGCACTCAATATGTAAATAAGCGTTTTTATAGAAAGATCCAATTCAGAGATCTTCCCTGTCACTCCCCGTTCAGAGCTGATCTGCCCATCACTTCCTTACTCAATCTGTGTGAATGGGAACTTTGGGTGCCCTGGCCTGACCTGTCTGTTTTCCCAGGACCCTATTATAACAAGAGAGGGCTGTGCTTCAGGTCTCATCCAGATTCCTTCTCAGCTCAGGAATGTCATTGAACTTTCTGAGAAGCCACTGAGAAAGGCAACGGTCAGATGACACAGACATCACAATGCTCGTGGAAGCATGCATGGCTCTTCACCATGTGGCCATGCCCTCCTGACTAACAGGATGGGCTGTAGGTGCCAAGCTCTAGCCAGGAGCCAAGCCCTGTCATCACACAGTCACAGGGAAGATAAGCTTCAATACAAGGGCTCAATTTCACTTAATCTCTGCGGCATTGGGAAACCTGTGTTTTGAAAAACTTTGCCACTGTTTTCTTTTTGACGGAACTTCCTTTCGTTAATTTCTATCACATGCAGACTTTGACTCAGAAGGGCTAAAGCCAGCGCAGTTCAGTTTTCTTTGGAACCGAGCTCAGCCACTCGGTGTTATAAAACTTTGATCAGGCTGGAGATAACGCAGACCCACGGAGCAGGGGCTGTCACTGATTTCAAGCTCTGGAGTACCCGCCTCACAACTAAAAAACACTGGTGAGAAGGACTGAGACGAAAGACATGAACCAATTTTCATGGAAAAGTTGGACTAGTTTAATGAGATGAGATGAGGATTTATCCAATGCCCAGCCTCCAGCCAGTTTTATGAAGTGTTTTTGGCTACATTTGGAGAAATTGGTCAGAATTTTGTCTTACTGATCATGGAAATAAATAGAAGTCTCTCTAAGGCATGCATATTGCATCAGACATGAGGCAAATATTGTTAAATAAAATACAGATTTTCTGTAGAATACATACAATTCTAGTCTTGATGCAAGAGGGGTGTTATATCTGTTCCTGCTAAAAACAGCACAGAAGAACTGAGGGGGAGAACAGAGTGAGGATTGTAGTATTGATTCTACTCCTTCAGTGGTCACCATATCTGTGATCTAGAAACTTGAGTTCATCTCTCTGGGGCTCAGCTTCCTCATCTGTAAAGTTAGGAAGTTGGGGTAGATGATCTAAGGTCCATTCAGCTTCTAGAAACCTTGACACATTTTTGTTTCAGGGTTAATTAGCAACCACCCTCCTCATGCACAATCTTCTCTAGAGTTGAGGATTCCAATATGCACATTGTAAACTCAACCCACTGAGCAGCCCCACTGAACAGATGATGCACCTGGGCAAGTGATGGAGCCGGGAGCTTTTGGAAGTGATGAACTGCATTGGAAGACTTGTGTTAGACTTGATGGAGCATGTGTGCATGGTCAGATTTCAGGAACAGGAAATTAACCCAAACCTGAATAAGACACAAAGGCTCAGGGAGTGGATGACAGAGCACCTCCTCTGGAACCTTCTGGAGGCCCTGCCCTTCCAGATCAGGAGCTTTGGGATTTTAATTGGTAGACAAGGGTTTCTCAGCTTCAGCACTATCAAGGTTCTAGACTTTGTAATTCTTTGTGTGGGGGGGCTGTTCTATGCACTGTAGAATGTTCAACAACAGCCTGGATTCAACCCACTAGATACCAGCAGCAATCCTTTAGTTGTGACAACCAAAATATTCCCAGATATTTGGCCTGGGAACTCAAGTCACCTTGGATTGAAAACAGCTATGGTAGATTAATGATGTCTCCAAATTTCTTAATTATTCACCCCATGAGTGAAAAAAAAATTGAGCCAATATACAGGATGTCAAAAATATTGTATAAACATTTTTTCTAATAGCTCAATTGATGTTTCTTTCTTTTCATGTTTAACCTCATTGGAATTACTAATTATTCTATATATATATATATATATATATATATATATATATATATATATATATTTGTGACACCTGTATATATACATTCTTGCGAATATAATATGTATATTGACACTGCTGTCAATACAATAATATTAAGGAAGCTAATTTATTTTTGCTCTTATTTATCTTATTTATCTTTACCTCTGTTGATCATCTTGCTCATATCATCAATTTTGGAGATGACTCTTAGTGTTTAGTAGAAGTTATTTGGAAATAATCCAACACATCCATTAGTTTACACATGCTCTTTCAGCAAGTATTTGTTTGCCACATCCTGGGTGCCTGGAACTGAACTTCAAATAGCAGGAAGGAAGCACTGGGACATGTACTGGGTGTGCTGCTTGCTTCTCAAGGAGCTCCAAACCAGATCATCTGTCTCATCCACACTACAGCCTGCCCATTGGCCCACGTCTATTCCTTCCTCATTCTTGTCCTTGCTGAGATCTATAAGAAGGAGAGTTCTTTATGGAGATGCTGCAGCAAAACCAGGGCCCTCAGCCTTTCCCAGCAGTGTCCCTGTGAACACAGACTTGAGAATTCCTGGCCATAGCTGCAGGGCAAGCAAACAACAGGATGAGGAGGGGCAGAGGCAGTCTAACCAAGGTGCTGGATTCTATCATGTGCCTGTGGGCTTCTGGGTAGAACCTCTGGATATTTTCCATTCCTGTGTCCCTGACCATTGGAGCTTGTCCCCAGAAAAAAACAGGTACAATTGAAGTCTCTTTTGGAAAAAGACACCAAAGAAATAAAACATTAATTAAGTGCACTGGTTAGTTGTTAACTTCTTTTTCAGCTGCTACTCTAGAAGAAAATCCTGAGGAAACCCCCAGGCCTTTAGTATTGGCCTTCTGGGGTCAGTGGTTGCTCCCTTATTGAATAACCTGTGTATAGCAAAAGCGAACTTGGCATTGGACACTAGCCAGGGACAGGGGTGGTAGGTGGGGACAAGAGGACTGACTGAACCTCTTGGACACGAGATGGTGGAATATCTCACTCTCCAGAGGAGCCACCAGAGAACAGTTTTAGTATCGTGGCCACAAAGTAAAATGATTTAAAAGGCCTTCGCTGACCCAACAAAATGACAAAGTGTGGCCTTTAGTCAGTGTGTTGGCCCTGAGGCTTAAAAGAAGAAGGAAAAGGCAGAGGAGGAGGAAGAAGAACAGAAAAGGAGGAAAAGGAGAAAGAGGAGAAGGAAAGGAGGAAGAAGGAGAAGGAAAAGAAGAAATAAGTAACTGGAATTTCTGTCTTGGTGGCTCTCCTGAAATCCCTTTGGTGGGTTCAAGCTGCCATCTCCTCTGGGATTCTGCTCTGAGCCAAGATGCCCAGGGAGCTGATCTCCTTTGCCTACTGAAGTAAAAAGCACACTTTCCCTAGTTCACTGGCTGCCTGCATATCCTCTGCTTTTTTTTTTTATTTTTTGCCCACTGGAATATTTTTGTAAGTGAATAGCAGCTGCAGACAACTGTCTTTCTATAAAACAGAGTGAGGTTATTCAGTACAAATGGAATGAACCTGCTTTTTTTTCTGATCAAAGAAAAACTCTTTTGAAGTTTAGCTATTTGATAGAAAGTGCTTTTATAACAAGCTGATATATGAGTTAATAGGACATAAAGATATTTTATTAAACTGCAAACCATTATTAATATTGCAGTTCTGACTTGAAAGAAATATGTGGAATGACACCGGAAATTAATTAGATTATTTCATCATTCTTTTACATTACAAACTTTGATACACTTGCATAGATATATAGGTACATTGATGAACAGACACAAAGACAAACAGAATTTTAATGAGTGGGGAGCTTTTATCTACTAACACTTTGTGACTTAATTTTTTCTGTTTATTCTGCCTATTGATTCCAGTTGAAACCTGCTGTTTTAATGTTGTTATTGATATTCTCTCTGGGTTTTCTTCTAATTCTGGCATTGATATTACCTTGATCGGATTTAGTTTATTTGAATTGCCTGTAGGTTTTGGTCTCTGGAGTTTTTCCCTGCTTATAGACATGCAAAGATAAAACCTCTCTTTTTATCTAAAAATCCTTGAGAGACTCTGAAAGATAGAGTCGTTTTCTGAGAACATTAAAAGCAAGAGACAACAATCAAAAGGAATGTACTTCTCACCCAGTTTACTTGAGACTTCATTTTTCTATTCCCTACATCTCCTGACACCCACTGACTTCTAATCTCTGCACTTCCATTGCCTTTGCAAACTCTGTATGGAAAATGGTCTTGTCACAACCTTATAAGTGGCTCAGACTCAGTCACTGACTGGCTTGGAGGTGGCTAATTTTTGCAAAAGAAGATCATGCCTAAGGGATGCACAGTCTTTGAAAGGAATGTTTATTTTATTACGTAAGAAGGTAAATGAATACAAATATTATTAATTTGAACCATAGGATACTGCCCTTTTTTAGGGTCAAAAATAGGCTGTTTCATGTAGTCCAACCTAATGTTCATAATTGTCTTCCCAAATAGGATATAAGTGAGCGCTCCATTCTTTAAAAATAGGAGGCAGCAGGCATTAATTGATTACAGAGGGAAGTAAGGAGTGTTCGGGAGGGTGGGGGTTAAATGGAGGTAGCACAATAGAACTGTTTTTTAATGTAATTATTTTTTATACAAAATATGTAATAGCCCTAGCCGGTTTGGTTCAGTGAATAGAGCGTCAGCCTGCAGACTGAAAGGTCCCGCGTTCAATTCCAGTCAAGGACATGTACCTTGGTTGCGGGCACATCCTCAGTGGGGGGTGCGCAGGAGGCAATTGATTGATATTTCTCTCTCATCAATGTTTCTGACTCTCTATCCCACTCCCTTCCTCTCTGCAAAAAATCAATAAAATATATTTAAAAACAAACAAAATATGTAATAGATCCCCGAGTCGGGGTGGAAAGTTATAGTTAAGAGTGACTTTCCAGGTACCATTGAACCAACCGATGGCTCCTTGATCCTAGTGTCTGCCACCCCTTTGGGTCTTCATGGACTTCCATGGGGGCCCTGCCAGCTCCCTCACAGCTCTGCATGTCTGCTTTGTTATTTCAGAAGACTGTGTTTTTCTGTTTTCCCCTACGTCTACCTCACTTTTGTTGTTATAGTTTTTGCCTTAGATATTATTGAAAGCTGGAACACTAATTAAAACTCTCAATGTTGTGAACAACGCAGTTACGTTGACACAGTGGGGTCATTAATGATCTTCCTACATTTCCAATATCATCAATCAATTGGTTCCTCTTCTCCGCAACTATCAGGGCTTTGAAATCCAGCGCTTTGCCTGCCTGGATTGTGCTGAAGGGAGGGTGGGGGCCTGCTTTGCCTACAGGAAAGGAGTCTGGTTCAGTCATCAGAGAGAGAAGGAGGGACAGCCAGGAGCAGATCATAGACATCCTCCTCTTACGTGCACAGGTTTGTTTTCTGAGTAACTCTGGAGGCTCATATAGTCTAATGCTACCAACTCAACTTGGTAAGTCATCCTATAACCAGTAGCTCTCATTCTGGGAAGAGTCTTGCCTGGTGAGTTCTCCCTCAGTCAGGAGAGGAGGAGTCCACAGGTATTGCATTTTCCGGATAAAGCATACCTTTACCTAAGTGTCGAAGCATGAACAAAAATGACCCCATTGAATGAAAAATTCTTCCCATATTTATTAAATACTTTAATGTTTTCTTAAAAATAGCAAACTCAACATAATTAAGAATTTCTTCTCTGAGTCATTCTGTCACATGTCACTATTACCTTATTCTGCTGTGGTTGGCCAAGGCTCCGAAAGTCCCCGGGACATGCAATCTTCTAGGGCCCTGGTAACAAATGGCCCATACAATGGTGCACGGAATGTTGGATTGTGTTTTCTCTCTGTTCTCTGCCTTGTGGCCTCCAGCAAAAGAACATCTAACATCAAACCCATTTCCAATTGTGCTGTTATCCGCAGAGGACCCTAACATGGGTACCTTATGTGAAATATACTAAGAACACCAAGGCTCTCACTTGGCCCCTGACATATTCAGATAATTGGATGATTATTGAATAATTGAATACGTATATGTTCATGTAATTGTGATCTCCATTTACGTTTCCTTTTATGTATCCTAGCTATCATTTGCATGATGACTTTACTTATGCTCTTATTGTGTCTCCTGAACTCTGCACACTTGTAACATGGATATGAATAAGGAAAAACATACACACACCATTTAGGCCCTTATTTGTGTGCTCTAACTTGGCACTGGTCATTATATCTTGAACCTGGGATCACAACCCAGCTGCCAGAGCCACAGCATGATACTGACTCTTTCTGCAGAAAGAACATTCTTGATGCAATAGCAGGAGGTGATCACTTAGCTATAAAAGTTCAGAAAATTTGACATGTGAATACGAAGTCAAATGCTGACAGTTGGATGAAGAGCAGGTGGAGACCTGGAGGGATAATTGGAGTAACAATGAAGGTGGGGTAGCTGACAGCCATCCCAGTGGTTTCACTTCCCCATGTTCTAGCCACCTGGCCCAAACAAGGTGAACCTGTCCCTCAGTGCTCCACCATGGTTTCCAGTCCTGGTGAAAACCCACTAGACTGCATTTGTAGAGAGAGGATGCAGTACAGGACCTGAGTGATTTGGGATGTTTTGAGAAAAATACTCTAGTCCATCCACACTCAGTACGAGGAGTTGGCCTCAGATGAGTTGAAAGCCCCTCCCTTGGGGTATGCTTCTTCAATTGCAGAACTGCTGTTACACCTTGCTCTGGATATGATAAACAGCAGAGGGGATATAAATTATCTTTTTAAGTTATTAGGGGTCTTTTCTTGAACCAAGCAGACTATAAGTAGGCATGTGAACTAATTATTCAATAACAATGAAAATGTGATCTCCTTTACCTAGCTTGGAGCTTGCTATGGGGTTTTAAACAGATGGGGTCCATGAAATGGAACTCCTCATCTGAAGTGTTGAGCGTGTACTAGTACAAGCTTTTTGATTTATCTTTTGGATAGTGAGCCAGGTTTATGGGTGAGGTTCCCATTTATGGGGAAACTGGATTTCCCATTTCCTCCTATTATATAGCAAATGTTTCATCATCATGTAAAGTATATCTTAAAAAACTATGTGCTTCTAATAACAATTTTTATCATGTACTATATGTTTAAATCAACACCATATGTTCAAAATGCAACAAAATTAATTATACTTATAGACTTGTGTTCTTCCTTACAAATTACTGGTCAAATACTGTTTTCTGTTTAATATGACCATTATGAAAGTGTCATTCAAAAACAGCCTTATATAACTGTGCATTATATATGCAATATGTAGAAAGACAGGATAACTATGAGAGCCCCCATAATTAATGCCCCAGTGTCATGAATTCATGGTTACATCAGATTCTAAGGGGCTGAATAGTGGCCCATCTCTTCACTTATTTTACATTTCTGTATCACATTTTCTAGAATTTGGATGTACCATCCTAGGTAGTAAGTGTCCTGCACCACCTATTTGTCTGCTAACATGTGCCACCCAGTGTTGCCTGACTGATGCTGACAGGGAAGCTCTGTGCTACTTATATGGTGTCTGGAAGAGGTTGTACGCACACTGCTCAACCTCATGGAAGGAAGTGTGTGTACCCATTTGTGTGGGAGATTCATTTTGCATATAGACTCCTGTGGGAACAAAGAACTGGTCTTGGAAACCAACAAGGAACTTTCCAGATACTCAGGTCCTGACCAGAAGCTGGGTGGCAACATGGGGCCCTGTTCAGAGGTAAGACCTGGCATCTGGGTGGGGGGTCTTCCTTATGGAAAATTGCAGGGGCACTGTGAGCACCTTCAGTTTGTGTCTGCATGGGTAATTTGGCTGCCTTTTAAAGCATGAATTAAGGATACACTGTGAAGTGGGCGAGCCAGGATTTCAGGGGGGATTATAGGGGAGCCACGGAGCTGATCATTCTGCTTCTACACAGAGAAGGACTCTGGGATTTTGGACAATTGATGATAGCTATAGAATGTGGAAAAAGTTTTAGAAAAGGAAACATTAACTTTCTTTACAGAAATGAAGAGGAAGGAGAAGAAGCATGCTTAACAAAACTCCTGTGCATACCCGCATCCCACACGCCCACCACAACATTCAACAGTTTATAACTCTAACTCCATGAAACCCAAGCCACAGGGTTTTGTGAGGCGTTACCTAAATAAAATAAGTGATTTCAGTGCAGATAACATTCTGAATTTGTACCATGAGGAAAGAGCCCCAAACAGAACTCCTCTCATGCATCATATTCCACCACTGAAAGATATGCAATCTTTGGATTAAAAAAAAAATAGCTTCCAAAGTTTTCATTTCAATCTCATAAGCCCCAGACATATCCAAAAATAGCAACAATGAAGAGTTGGACACGATATTATCATGCGATCTTATTATGGGAAAGCTCAGTCAGTCTAGATGGTGCCTGAATCTACTTGGGTCAAAGATTTCTAAATAGCAACTAGGATTCATAATAATGACACAGAGTTTTTTTTGTCACAGAAAATGGAACCCTCATAAAGCCTGGTGTACATGTTTTATCAGATGACACCAGAGGCTGCCAAGTTGGCATGATCCTACGGAGAGTTGCTTTTCTCGCGGGTCAAGGGAAGGCAGTGTTTGCAGCGCTGCTAATAGTTAGACTGGAAATTTAAGACGTTAAACAGCCTCATGTAGTCAATGACATTTTACAATGGGGCAAATTAACAAGTAAAGCTTTGAGGGAGCTAATCTACCTCACATGAGTAAGCACTTACGGCCGGGCAATCGCTTGGCGGCTGTGGGATCGGTTCCTTATGTTTTGCTTAATAAGATCAAGGTGAAGGCATGAGGGGGACTCTGGGTAATGAGAGACCATACCATCATTTCCACGGGCTCACAGGCCATGCACCTGAGCCAGCTCACACTGGGCTTCTGTTAGGAGTGAACGAGGAAGAGAAAGGAGGCTGAGGACAATCAGCCCTGCATTTCCTGGGCCCATGTTAATTTTCCTTTCACTCTAGCCGTGTGTGGTGTCCACTAATGTGGAATTCATGATGCCCTGCCTTGGCCATGCTGATGATTGCTTTTGAACCACCTAAGATGCTTCAGCCTAAAACTGCTGCAAGGAATGTCTCCCTGGCTGAGGAACAGGTAGGTGTTCCTGGTACAGCAGCAGGATGGTTAATGTTAAGTGTCAACTGGACTGGATCACAGGGTACCTGGATACTTGGCGAAACATTACCTCTGGGTGTTTCCAGATGAGATTAACATTTGAATCCATAAACAGGGAGAAACAGATGACCTCTCAAATGTAGGAGGGCCTCCTCCAACCCACTGAGGGCCTGAGGGAAACAGAAAAGCAGAGAAAGGGTAAGGCTTCTCTCTCTGCCTGACTGTTGAGCTGGAACATCTTGGTCATCAGCCCTCGGATGTGTACTTTCATCAACCACCTCCAGTTCTCTGAGCTCCACCATTTGTTCTCCTCTGTCTTCAGCTTGCAAGTGGCAGGTCTTGGGACACCTCAGCTTTTATAATCATGTGAACCAATCTCTACTAATAATAGCCTAGGTGATTGGTCATCACATCCTTATGCATCATGCCCTAATGTCATCACAAGATGGCTGTCACAAGATGACTGCATGCACAGTGGAGGCAGGGCCTGTTGAAGGAAGTGGGTTGCAGCAGGGGAGGGCAATTGTGGGTGACCAGGCTGGCAGGGGAGGGCAGTTGGGGGTGATCAGGCAAGTAGGGGAGGGAAGTTGGGGGCAATTGGGCAGGCAGGCAGGCAAGTAGTTAGGAATCATCGGTCCCAGGTTATGAGAAGGATTGGCCCTAAACTGGCAGTCAAATATCCCCTGAGGGATCCCAGATTGGAGAGGGTGCAGGCTGGGCTGAGAGGCACCCTCCCTCCATGCATGAATTTCGTTCACTGGGCCTCTAGTTCTTTATAATAAACTTTCACTAAATTGGTAAATCTTAAGAACTCTGGGTAAGCTGGTAAATTAATATGTACTAGTAAGTGTCAGTATATATAGACTGAGTAGCCAGATTATTATGACTACCTGAAGTTTGTAGGCAAATTAGCTGTACACTGCATCGTATGGGGTATGGAAGCCGAAGGCCTGTTCAAACACCTTTGCTATCTGCAGTTACCAAGATAAAACATCCCCAATTCACACAGGAACACAAGGATTGGACAGTCAAGCATTGGGGAAAAAAAAGTCATGTGGTCTGATGAATCATGTTTCCAGTTGCATCATGCAGATGGCAAAGTGAGAATTTGGCAGAAACAGCATGAAAGCATGCATCCCACATGCATAAGTACAACCCTTACACTGGTGGGGCAGTGTTATAGTTTGGGGCATGTTTTCCTGGAATGATTTGGGCCCTTTAATTCATGTGGAACAACTTCTAAATAGCGCAGCATACCTAAGTATCATTGCTGATAAAGTTCATCCTATCATGTTGATGGTGTATTTCAATGAAGATAGCTTCTTCCAACAAGACAATAAGCCATGCCATGGCGATCATATTGTGCAGGAGTGGGTTCAAGAACACGAGTGAGACTTTACCTTGCTTAGGTGGCCCCCGCAATCACCAGATCTCAATCCAATTGAGCATTTGTGGGACGAAGTTAAAAGAGCCATCAGGCAGCTGGTTCCACACCATCAAATCTCATAGAACTGGACAGTGCTATTCATCAGGCATGGTGTCAGATTCCTCGCATCACCTTTCAACATCTCCTGGAGTCAATGCCAAGAAAAATTACTGCAGTATTGAAGGCAAAAGGTGGCCCAACCAAGTACTGATGGGGTGGTCATAATAATCTGGCCACATAGTGTATATATACCTCATATTAGTTCCATTTCCCTGGAGATCCCTGACTAAGGCAAATACAAAGGGTCCTGGAGCCAAAGTTCCTACCTAAACTCTGGTGCTCACACCTTCATTTCTCCTCCATCCATCATCTCTCTCCATCCCAGTTTTCTCATCCAGAGAGATTGGATAAAATATGTAGCTTGCAGGGAAGATTACAAGACTTCCATAAAAGAATACATAAATTATACATAAAGTTTTATAGAAATATAAAGTTTGGTTAGAAACTATTTTCCAAAATTGTCAACATTCATTTGATACACACCTGTTTGCTTGTAAATGCAATTATGTCGATTATCCAATGTATATAGAACTTCTATTTGAAATACTCAGATACTGGTAATCAGTTACTAAAAATATTGGGTGCTGATAACTCCAAATGGGTTGTGCAAAGTACTAGGAATTTTCCATGTGCATACATCTAGTTAAATTATCATAAGAATACTGTGTGGTAGGTGCTGTGGTCATTGCCATTTACAGTTGAGAATGCTGAGGTTATCAAGTGTGGGAACTTGACTGGGACCTCACAGAAAGCAATCCCAGAGCCACATTCCCAACTCCTTCCTACAGTGGGAGCTGATGTGTTTTAAATTAGATGCTCACATTTTTATAAACTTGTGCTGGCTTTTCCCCAAGTATCTGATGGCGTATCATTGTGCTCTACTGAAGTGAGTAGAAAATAAAGATAAAACCCCAAACTGGTGAAATTTTAAGACAGCTATGAAAATTCTCTGAAATCTGAATCTGACTTTCTCCTGAGGATGGAGCAATAGCCGGACCAAGACCATGACTTTCCTCAGAGCTCGCACACAGCTGCAGTGGAGCAGGCAGAGGCCCAAGGATGCCAGCATTTCTGTCTTCCTGCCTTTACCATTCACCTAACACATTATTCAAAAAGAGGACAAATCTCTCTCACTTTGGGGCAACTTTAGGTTAAAGCATAGTGATGTGTATTCAATAACATACTTAAAAAATTCATATATCCATAACCCCTGTGCATGTTGACAAAATTCCACTTGGAGGGACATTGGTGATGTAGTGTGAGTGTGCAGAGCTCTCATGTCCTGGAGCTCCAGGAGCTCTCTGAGTAGTGGGGGGCTTCCTTCACCCTCAAGTGTCATCCATAGATAGTCACACCCACAGTCACACCCAGGCTCCTCTGGGTCTCTATGCACAGGTATGTCCAGTTCCTCTGCCTTGGCCCTCCATATTCATAATGCCCATGCCTCACCCCCAGTATCTACGGTCTTCCCAGCAAGCAGGGCTGAGCTACCAGGTGGCCATGGAAGAGCAGAGAGATGAACCCATCTTTTTATTCTGCAAAGCAAAGCAGAGATTATATTTTCTCGACAGGAGCCAGATTTTAATATGATAGTAATCTCTCTCTCTCTCTCTCTCTCTCTCTCTCTCTCTCTCTCTCTCTCTCTCATCGTGAAGGTAAACTGTCTGGAGGAGAAAGCCTGAGGTAATATACATAAATAAGTGAAGGTCCACCACACCGACTGAGGTGGAGTATCTTTGTGATGTGAATAAATGGGGAGAAAGAAACCGACCCATGTCCCTGGGATCCTGCACTACTGGGTCAATATTATCAGTCCCGTATCACCGCAGGCTCTGTAAATACAAACGTAGCCTTCAAAGTTGGGCAAACAGCCATAAGTCACCATGAACTAATTAGAGTAGAATATGTGATTGGGCAGGATTACATATAAAATGTGATGTTAACTCTCAAGAGAAAAGAGTGTATGGGGCCGGGCTGGAGATGTGGGAATGAGTTCTGAAAAAGGGAGAGCATGGGTTGGGCTCTGAAGTGTGAACAGGAGAGGAGATGGGCACAGCCTGAGCCAAGGGGAAGATGGAGGCTCTGCATCGTGGGCTCTGCCCCTGCATCTTGGCTCTGTTCCAACTAAAGATGTCGATTGTGTCTCTGAGCATTATTTTCTGGATGGTTTTGGGTGAGCATGAGAGCAAGCACTTTGCAGGGCTGGAGTGGGAATGAACAGTAATAAGTGATAGATGGATTAAGTATTCAATAAAAACTCACCATGCACATTATTAATAATAGAACAGGAATTTCCAGGTGTGTCAAGGACAAACTCTGATGAGAGCAGATCAACCCTGAGAGGAATGGCAGACAAGAGGGAGTAGAAGAAGAGAAGACAGTCATGGTCAGTGGGTGGCAGAGTCCCAAGTCTCCTGGAAAGACAGAGCTGTGTCCACTGAGGTCCGAGCTGGCTGGCTGCCTACTCTGGGATGGAGCAGGGGATGTCTCAGCACCTGCCTGCCATCCCCTTCTTGCCCAGCAGAAATGCACAGTGCAGGAACACCGTGACATCCTGTGAGGTAAGGTCTCCATGTTTGTCCTCTATGTGTAGAACATACTAGACCCCAATCCTGTTACTTTCTACTTATTTTTTGTACCTTTTTTTTTTTTTAACTCTAAAAGACTTTATTTCTGAGCTACTCTTCTCTCTTTCAAATGCCCTTCTCAGAACAATCAATTCTGTTTCTGGAGTAGGATTTTCAAGCATCTATTTTTTGGCCTTTAAAATCCACTGAAATGTATCTTAGGTGCAGGAAGGCCCAGCGGCATAGAGATGAGGCTGAGTAGGCAATGGGAGGATGGTGCAGAAGGCCAGGAAAAGACATGATGGAAGGGCTTTTCAGAGTGCAGCTGACTTAGAGAGAGCCATGCTTCCTTCTTGGGTTCCCTTCCCCTTTATCCACAGAATTTCTCTCCAGTTTAAACCTCGGCCTCTTGGGGAGCCTGCCCAACTGGCTTCCTTGGGTCAGCTGCTCCCACAAAAAGCCCGATGGCCCTTTGCTATGAGCTCCTGGTGCTCTTGCCTTGGCTGTCAGGGAGGGGGGCTTAGTCCTAGCCTCCTTCACACTGGGTGGGTTCCCTTTTCTTTTTTTTTATTTTTGTGAAAGCAAGAGAACACTCCTCAACTGCTCTCATATAAGTAGGAGACCCTCCCCGTCCACCAAGAGTGGTTCCCATGGGCCTACCAGAAGACCATGTCTGCCTGCACACACACACACACACACACACACACACACACACTCACATGCATGCAGGACCTGGCTCTTTCTGCATTGCTGCCCAGTCATAGGACCATGCAGCACTGGAGCCCAGGAACACACTGGTGTTCTGAGTAAGAGTGCTCTTCAGGTCCCATAACCCTCATCTCCACTGCACCCATGATTTTGTTCATGAATCCGATGTGTAGATTCCATATAACTGGAATGCGGATCCTTAAAGTGACTTCTTGGTCTATCCGACCACAGGATACACCTGCCCTTCTGTTTGGCGGCAAGCTCAAAGGTCCAGCAGTGACCCTGCCTGGCACTGGCTGCTGCTTCTCAGTGTGGTTGCAGTGGGTATCCAAGCACAGACACTAACACACACTGAATTTCTCTGGTTTGAGGGCCATGGTTATTACATTTTTTTAAGAAATGGGATAGATATGCCTTTCCAGCCATCAGGAATAGGCCTGATTATTTATATTTTTTGCAACAGCACCATGGTCAGGTGTTAGCTGTAATGTTCCAGCCAGTGGAAGATCCCTTCTATAAGGAATAGTCTACACTGCACACTATTCTGAGTATAAGTCTCCAGAAATCTCTAGGTAGGACCCGCACTGGGCAGGTCTTAGGCTTGAGAAGTACATACAAGGTTGTGAAGGCATCAGAGACATACAGGAGCTTTGCCAGAATTGTGGCTCCATCTCAGGGACCGGATGGTCCACCTGCCACTGGAAGTCTGCTGTTGAATTGGTATAACGGAATCATATCTGTTGCTGTCTTATAGGGGTGAAGAGACCAGGAGCCTTTTTTGGGGGGAAGGTGAAGGCCATCTGAACCCAGAGCAGAAGGAGACCTTCCCAGGCCTGGACAGTGGTGGACTTCATACCATCACATGATTACAGGGGCCCCCTCTGCCCAACTGTAGCACATGGCACCATCCTGTGTGATTCTCTGGCTAGGGCATGTGAGCCCCTTACCGGTCCCAGTGAACTTGGTAGACACTCAATTAGTGTTCACTAGATGAGATCTGAGCAAGGCATGAGTGTGTAAACTTTGGGTAAAAAAAAAACTTTTCCAAAAACAGCACACCAGGAAAATCGCACCTGTCACTGCTGGTCTTCAGTGGTTGACAGGATAGCTAAGCAAGAGCCTCGATAGTCTATGGCCTCTTTATGCCAGAGACATGCATGGACAAGGCAGCTGGGTACAAAATCGCACGGAGGAAATCGCCCAGTTCCCCTTTAATGAGCAGCCTCAATGGCAAAGCTCACTGTCATTTGAGCATCCCTAAGAACATACCCTTTTTCTTGAGTGCTGGAGGAGAATCAGCTGATGTGCTTCAAAGGTGGTGTCGAGCAGCCTGCTACATACTGATTTACCTTATTCTTTTCAATTTAGGACATTTTCCTTCTCCAGGTGGCTCCAGCTCCCATGGCTGCATGCACGCACTGGCTCAGCATGCGGCTGAGAGTACGCTGAATTTTGCATTCCTGTCACTGCCACCCAGGTCATATCTGTTAGTGCTGGAGGTTGTTAGGACATTATCAGCCCCTGATGCTTCTCCAGCTGCGAGACTAATTTGGATTCAGGAAGGAAACATGGACTGATCTCGCCTGGGCCATCCACCACCAGACCTCAGAGTGGTTGTGCTCTCTGGGCTGTTAGAGCCAGAGGGACAGCTCAGAATAACAAAACAAGGGGTTAAAATGCAGGCAGAACTCAATGCTGGCCCCAGGAAAAATGGCAGCACCATTATCATTCAATAACCAATTTATAGAGCTAAATTTTAAGTTTAAATTAGACATGTATGAACAGTATATTGTGTCATTTATAATTCATGATGAATTGTAAATTATTCTAATGGACTTTCCTATTCCATTTATATTCTAAGTGTCCAGATCTGAGTAGAGAAACAAATTATCTGTGTAGCTGCCTATTACATCCTATTATTGTGGGTGTTTTCCTCTTCCTTGCACAGACTCTGTGGTAATGAAGACTCAGGAAATGTGGAGAAAGGATAGGATGATCCCATCATACCTTTTCCCCCAGATACATTTTTATCATTTTCCCCTCTACTATTTTTTTATATGGGAGAAACTAAAGGGAGAAATGTGTGACTGAGCATATGTGGGAACTAATGGAGGTGTGATTCAAAGGGTCTGAGTTCTTAGCTGTTCTGGGCATCCTCCTCCTCCTCCTTTGCCATGTGTTTGTGATGAGTAGAGCTCGCTTCAAAATCAAAGATGATAAGCAAGGGGATGCAGGCAAACTAATTAATGGTGTGATGGGCATGTGTCTTCTCACCTGTAACATACCTACACCTTCAAATGCAAAGCCAAGAGGCACCAAGACTCATTTTTTCTTTCTCATGTTTTGTTCTTTCCTGTTTGTTTTTCTTCAACACATCTCTCCTCCTCTTACGCACTCTCACTGCTCCTTGTGTGAGTAGCAAAACCTTCTCTCATTGGGATTCCACACCTTCTTTTTTATTCTTCATCTGTATGTTTGCTAAACACTTGGACTAACTAAGCAGAACTTCCCTTTTCTGGACCCCTCTAAAATACTGGGTGCCATTAGGGCTCACGGTGCTCACTGTCCTGTGCTCAGCAGAGGGGTTCTTTCAGAAATGGCTTGTGCTAGGTCGGAGGAGTCTCCCGTTTCCACATTTCCAGGCGGGTGCGAATCCTGTGGTCAGGTGCAGACTTACTTTCATCTACCTGCCCAGAGCTGCAGAAGCTATCTCATCCTCTAGCCTTTAGTGCATGCACAACTTTTTCTTTTTTAGCAGGAATGATTTCACTCTTCTCGTGCTTTTTAGTAAGTATTTTCTTCTCTCTAATCTTTCCAAATTTTGTATCTAAATATAAATTATGGTTAAAAAGTGGATTGAATAGAACAAAACTGAACAAGATAAAGCAGGTGGGGGGAGTGAGGGCCACATTCATCCTTCTCACCTAGAAATGATTGATGTGTGCCCAGTATTGCTCAGCCAGGCTGTGGGATAAAAGTAAATTCTTAAGGTGAGTGTTCTCTGACCACCGAAGCACAAACACATGCTAGTATTATCAGGATACCAAGGAAGGCAGAGTGTGCAGACTTTGCCCTTGGCTCTCTTTCTGGAGGTGCCCACCCAGCCCTTTACTCCTTGCTCTGCCAGCTTCCGGTACCCAGCTCCTGGAGCAAGGTCAGGGGCTGTCTGCACCTTCAGCTGACCCACAAAAGGCAGACAATGCAAGTAGTATTGACTTTCATTAACATTGGGGAAGATGGCTCTGGGTTTACAAGGTGACAGGTGCAGTTTTCACTAAATATTCCTTTATTTCTCCTAGAATTTCTTCCGTAATCCCCCATTATTTAGAAATAAAAACAAA